>JARQST010000388.1:413693-427219 GCA_030142225.1 Pachycephus smyrnensis
TACGTGTCTCTTAGTTTTTCAAGCGCTACAACATAGTTGAGTTTCATCAAAATCGGAGGGGGACACTAAAGTGATGTCCCTTGTTAGTCAGATTTACCACAACCTAATCAATTCTAATCCCAAATAATTGCATTTTCTTATCAGGTAGCATTCTCAATGAACCGCTTTGTGGCGGAATTTCCTAAAATCACGTCACACCACATATACTGTGACCGCCTCCTGGCTATGGTGCGCGAGAGGGAGGGGTCCAAAATGCTAATAACGGGGAAGTTTTCAAAATAAGGAAATGCGGGGGTAAAATTAATAACAAAATGTAATTAGACTAAATAAGCAATACAAAAGAAAAGAACGCAAAGAAGGTAAATCAAAATGGAAAAACATCTCGGATTAAAGGTACTCGCAGGACGGCGCAATGGAGAGGGGCTAGGGGACTTTAACTAGGCGGCCACGAAAGGGAACGAGGAGGAGGGCTGCCGGCTCTAAATAATATTTCTCAAAACTCTCTCCGAACTACTTGGGCTCCAGCTACAATGCGGTGTAGCACCGTCAATTGAACCTCGGGGGTCATACAATGTTTATTCTCTGGACGCAAAATCTAAAACGGTGGGCACGGCTAGCTGCGGAGAGGTGAGGGGTCTCAGGGGGAAGGTTCCCGATCGCGACGGCTTCTTAACCTCCAGGGGGCCGGCCTGGCACATATATGTGTCACCTGCTGGTCGACACTTACCACTAGACCTTTTAGGAACTTTACAAGGGAAAAAATCCCCAAAGTATGACTTTGAAACGTCCAAAAATCCTGGCCGCCTGGAGGTTAATAATTACATCGGTTCTAGGGAATGAAGGGAAGGGACCAGGGGCGGCTAAGGGACAGGGACTATTAGGGAATAAGGAAAAGCAATACTCTTAACTAGACGCACGCGCAACACACTACTCGGCCTCGCAGTTAAGCGGGGACCAAGGATCAAAACGAAGAACAATAAAATCTGCCGACCTCGTGAGCCGGTTCGCAATACTCCAAATCTCTACTTTAAACTAAACTCAAAAGGGATGTAAGAGGGCTGGGGGCGGGGGAATTAGGGTCTCAATCACACACTTATAATTAATACTACTGACGCAATCAATCACACAATACTTCGTTACACGCGGCTTAGAAGAACTCTTTTACACTCTACTCTTATTCTCTCTCACTCACACTCTCGCTTACACGGCCTGACTCGAAGTGACGAATTTGGTGGGTGGCCCTCGAAAATTTCCTTCGGGCTGGTTCAGGGCCTCGATGATCGGCGGACCGCTGGTCTGAGAGGGCTACGCGCTTCGGCATTGATCTGCAGATTGGGCATGGTAGGGCTCTGGTGTCTCCACTGGGCACGGCACTGGTGGGCTTCAGGTCGATTGTCTGTTGGGCACGTTCCTCGGTCCTCGCCGCTGCGCCCGGGCTGTCGTCTGGTCGCCGGGCAATATGGCGGCGCCCATGGCATGTCAATCTCTCAATCTTTCTGGTTCCTCCCCGGTGCACCCGCGGAGTTGGAGGGAGGGGGCTCCACCGCTTGCTGCAGGGCTTAAGGGCTACCCTTGCAGCAGGACTGCACCGGGGCTGGCTGCTGGGTGACTGGCTGGGCCTCATGGTTCCCTCAGGTGGTGGCAATCTGCTGTTTTCCCTGCCCATGCCGTCTCTGCTTTCCGCTGCGTAGGCTAATGTAGCCCTTCTCTTTCTCTCGGTTGGCTGGGGGCTGATGGCTGGTGGCTGGTCCTGGAGATGGTCCCCGTCGTTTGAGACAGTGTTATCCAGGGGCGGGAAAAGAGTAGGGGACGGGAGGAGGAAGGGGCTCTTTCACAATTACAATAATCCTTAAACTCAAAAACATAGGTTAAATGTTCTGCAATGCAATTTTGGTACTCGAAGCGAGTGGTGCCCTCGAGTCAGGTGGTGCGGAGGGCAAATAACGAATATTTTCGTTACAATATATACATGGAATGATGACGTTACACGCTCAAAAACGTTAATAACGCGAATATAATTCCTTCTAATATTCACTGTATAATAGCAGTTAAAGGAAATAAATTAACTACTAGATTTAGACATTCGACGAGCATTACAAAATTATTATATTTAATGGATTATCTTTTTGAAATGTTGGACGAAACTTCCTGTTTTCGTACATACAAATATTGTTGATTCATCTCACTCAGAAAGTGTCGTGGAACCTCATTCCTATTTCTTCTGATTCTTTATCTACTCGTCCAACTAACCATAGGAAATTCATACCTATAGAGTGGCCTAAATTACCGAAATCGTTACTACCTGAGACAGCTCCTATCGGTCAGTCCACTCGTGATGATAGGAATTCCATAGGAGCAACGATCAGCTGTTGCGATAAAACTGATAGAGACAGGGCGGACTTGACACGTGGACGTACCGTTTGAAATCGGCAAGTCAAACCAACGAACCATCCTGACTATCTTTCTAAATTTATATTAATCCATAAACAAAGTATTTATTCAATTCATATAGTTCCAAATCGTTTCTTTCTAATAAAATATACTGTAACAGTACAAATTGACTAACCCTCTCAGTACTCCCGTACTGAGAGGAGTACACGAGAACTCGACTGTCTTAGGGCAAGGCGGTGATACAAACAAAGGCCGCTAGAGGAAAACATTACCCGAAAGTACATCTTCGTCAATTAGTACAAACAAATGTCAACAGATGATTAACGCTTCTCGTTAATACATCACACTATCCAGAAGAATAAGTAGAGGCACCTAAAGCACTTCGAATCATCAAGGAATTTTCCAGTCAAAAGTACAGCGTAGCTTATGTCCGGAAGGATAACGCATAATAGTAAAATCTTGAAAAGTATAGAAGCTCGCCTTATGCCCTCTGGTATAGAGCATTGCGTCGAAAATTGAGTATATTAAAGTTTGGCCATTAGCACTCGCTATTCAGCCACGTACTTATTTCGGGGAACATTGTCGGAGTTCAGAGCACAATCACAGCGATTACACTCTGATACGTCAGTTAGCGCCATTTTGTGTTATCCCTACTCTCTTAGCTGTGATCAGTAAAATTTTGCACAGAGTGCCATAGCACCTAGACAGGCCACATACCACTAGGGCTACCTCCCACTGTCATAGGCGTATCCTCTGCTTCCCACAAACGGACAGAGTGATCTAGGAATAGGGAATCAATTTGTGACGCACCTACGACAATCCCATCCTACGTTACCGACGATCACCTACCAATTACCATAATAGACATTACACTGTGCTACCTAAAATCGATAAGTTAATAAATCTCTTTTATTTTATTTTATCTAATTATCCTGTGTCGCCTAAATTCTTATTATCGCCAGCCCCGAGCACTTACCTACGTCCCATTTCGTACACTCATAAGGAGCGTACGAAATTGCACTATCGATAAAGTTACAATACGTAATGGCAAAATCCAACGAGTTTCAAGGAGCGATCGTAACAGTCTTAACTCCTTCGTTGATTCGGAGAATTCCACTATAAGTGCTCAAACTTGTAAGAAAAAAATGTCCGAAGATTCAATCGCCAATCAGTATATATAAAGGTTTTTTGGCTCGCTAAATCTGAATTTAAAGTAAAAATTTCGAAATTCCGGAGCATTTAAATAAAAAATGTAATAAATTGCGGAAGAAATTTTTAATTAAAAAAATTATGAAGAAATACAAAAAATATAAAACAAATTAAAAAATGAAGTATTAACTACTACCTGCGCAGCCTCCTCGTGACACACACCGGGATCGTGAATACATTCACCAGCTAATGCTGGGGGTTAAAAGAGATTTTGACTTTAAATTCGGAATCAGCCACCCAAAAACCCCCTTTAATCGCCACGTTGTCAATAATATCTATATTGTACATGTTTTGGAATTTCGGTTCGCCAATTTTTACTTTTAATTCGGATTCAGCGACTCAAAGAACCCCCAGGTACCACTTGGATTTAAAATCGTTGTAAGTTAAAACAAAAAAACAATGTACACATTATAGCGTAAATGCCGCACAGGGCACGATTCAATTTCGTGCACTATTGCGTCAATGCCAACGAAACGGTTAATTAGCTCTTAAATTCTACGTTTTACTTATTTTTTTTATTCGATATGTTGTAGCGGTTTTGACTTTTTGTAAAGCTAGCACCGCGACGGGTTTTGGCTAAAAGGGTTGGAGCTCCAAAATTTGGCTTCGGACATTTCATTACCTCTTAAATAGCTTTTAATTTGGTAATAGGTTTTATTTGGATTTTCTGTTGTGGTGGTTCTAGCTTTATTAACGTAGATTTCTCCGGATGGAAGAGATTTTTGTCAGTGTAACGACCGTCACGCCGTGGTGTCGCGCTCACAGTATCGACCGTATGCTGGGCGGCAGACAGGCGGACAACCAGACAGCCAAGCAAGTATATAGGTTGGTAGGGACGTAGTACATTACTAGTTGGAAAAATTCTGTCGAAGCCCAATAGCAATAATATAACAGATTCTTGATTATTTAATTCATTGATTCATCCCAAGGTTCTATTATAATTTCGAATTTGGATCCGGAAGAAGTAATGCGCTTCAAAGGTAAGTGGCGATGTTATTCAACGTGATATACTCACAAAACAATGTAGGTAACCCCTTTAAAAAGACTAAGGTCCCATTTACTTCCTCCACGGGAGTTCTATAAGTTTCCTCTGCTATAATTTAACTCCATAATGTACACATACAGTTACCTTAACCTTAAAATTTGTATAGCTCATAAATTCCTTAGTTCCTCCTACTTATATTTGCGACTTGCAATCTTGTCCACCAATGCCTTGCTGATAAGATGCAGCCATTCGCCCAGCCAGTCGCCCAGCCATCCAGCTAGTATTCTATTTCAGTCGCGCTCATGTTGACGCGCAAACTCGACCCTTGCAACAGCTCTTTCAAATATAGGTATATACAGCAAGGCACATCGACATGCCAGCCTCCCTAGTCGGTATTCCTCAGTCCCCTTCGTTCACTCGAGACCTCAGAAGCCTTACCAAGTCTCCAGCATTCAACTTCCATCCTCCTATATCTCCACTCAATCCAGTATCCGTGGTAAACGAGTAACAGCTCGGTGCCAGTCGGCCGGTGGCCTGCGCGACTGCTTCATGTCCCTCTTATGCTCTCCACTTTGTATATTATATTTTGTATTGTTTGGTGACCTCGGTGTCAGATGAAAAATGCTATGAAATCATTCAAGTGACGAACAATAAAACGGCATTTTGAAAAACTGTTAAAAACTTATTGTACTGTGTATTGGTGATCGTTTAAAACTGCTGTATCGCATGGATGTGAGTGAATCAAAGAATGAACGTTGAAGAACGGCAGTGATTTGATATATATTGTGTTTCAGAGGAACGAACATTTATAACACGAATTTATTTTTTCCTAAATCATTAAAAAGCGTTTTTCTTGAAATGTATGTATATCAGTCGCTTTTACTCAATCTATAATGATTTCGAAGTCTTGACAGATATACATCATTAAACAACAAAGTCAATGTATATTATCCCATGCATACAAGAATTTGTATTAATTTTCATGAAAAATTATTGTGATAAAATATTCTAAATCTAAATGAATAATAACTAAAAGCGTAGTAAACGCCTTTATAAGTACATAAGCAAACGAATAAATGAATTAAAACATTCTTAAGTACACTCAATTAATTAATTCCAAAAAACCCGAATTTGAACTTGTTTTGTTCAAATAATCGCGGAATTTATTACAAAAGAAATAATTATTGTATTAACTATACTTAATAGAAACTCTTGATGCTAATCAACACGTTAAAGATTCAATTATTAATGATGTTGAACGTAGCATAAGGGTGATGCTAAATATTAGTCAATAAATGTTCTTTATAACTGCCATATTAACCCATTAAGACCCATGGATAATACAATAGAGATCGCGGTGAGTTCGATATCGCAATTAGGACATTGGGTAAAAATAAGATATACGTATTTTTTTATTTTTGAATTTGTTTAAATAAATTCGTTAAACTTTCCAAAAAGGTCGGAATTCCGATACCAAACTGTTTCTGATCTCCACTCTACTAGCCACGGGCCGAAACAACTTTTGGGTATTCATTTATTTATCATGTATTTTCAACAAAATAAGGATAATATAAAACAAAGATGTAATGACGCTATTAGTTTTTTAAAAAACGTATCGTTAACAACTTGTTTAAACAAATTAAAAAACAAAAAGAAAAAACACGTATATCTTATTTTTGCCCAATGTCCTAATTGCAATATCAAATTCTTCTTGATCTCTACTGTACTAGCCATGGACCTTAACCCTTTGAGGACGGATAGCTCACACGTGAGCCACCCCTTTTATTTCCTAAACTTCTTGATTGATTTTGATGAAACTTGGCCTCCTGACATTTTCTATGGTTCTTTCCGAATTTGAAGTCGATAATATGAAATTCAAAATGTCGGATCTAATATGGCGATTGGAAAAATGGTCCACGTCAAAAGTTGCTCGATTTTCATGAAATTTGTTTTTTGAGAATTTTTATAGTTTTTTTAAACCAGAAGTTATATCAAAATGGTACTGTTGCATCGACAACCATAATAACATAGTAAAAAAAAGAAATGATGTCAGAAACAAAATCAATGACCCTAAAATCCTCTGTGAACTGACTTTAGTGCAAATTGTACTACTTTTTGAAATTGAGATCCACTATATTGGACCCGCCATTTTGAATTTTGAAATTCTGAAGTCAGAATCGAAATTAGGGACTTCAAAAATGCCCATGAACTAACTTTGGTGCAAATTGCACCACTATTTAAAATTTCCGTTCGCCATATTAGATCCGCCAATTGTAATTTTGAGTTTCTTTAAAAATCCCTCCGTCCTGAAAAGATTAATTGGTTAATTAAATATTGTTAAAAAATACAATATTAGGCACATGAATATTGCTTAGTTGTTAAATCCTATTTCACTGAATATTTTTATCGTTTGTAACATCATAAAATACTAAGGACCCCACCCACTGCTTATGGAAATGCGGCCCCGGTCTAATTGGCTGAAAATAAGAATAATCTAGTTTACAGCATCGTAAACAAAAGCCTTAATGGGAGCAAGGCCCGAAAATTAAAAGTTTCCGAGATACATGAGGCTAAAGGTGAGATCTAAAGATCCAGAGCTAAAGATCACAAACCGATTTAGGGCATCTCACTCGCTTCAAAATCAAGTAAAGTTGTTTTAATGAAAGTCCATCACTTTAGGAAAGACGAATTCAGCCAATAAAGGCAATACAATAAATCTATCCTGGCAATATAGGTAAAGCCATCGCGCAATCCTGGCAAACTAAAAAAGTCAAAGAGGCAGTATAGCTAATGAATGCATTATCAAAGGTTGGTGAAAATAATGAAGACAAGACACTTGAGCAGTCCAGCCAATTAAGACGAAATCAGTGATCAGTCCAACCAATAAAGGCAACACACTTGACGTATCCTGTTCTTGTAAGCAGGCTTCGCAATACGCGTTGGTTTGTTAACGCCAATCTTTGATAATGCAATCATTAGCTATACTGCCT
The DNA here is from genome assembly GCA_030142225.1 of Pachycephus smyrnensis. Classification (NCBI taxonomy): domain Eukaryota; kingdom Metazoa; phylum Arthropoda; class Insecta; order Hymenoptera; family Cephidae; genus Pachycephus; species Pachycephus smyrnensis. The sequence goes on from JARQST010000388.1 coordinate 421,269, forward strand.
CTTTGACTTTTTTAGTTTGCCAGGATTGCGCCATGGCTTTACCTGTATTGCCAGGATAGATTTATTGTATTGCCTTTATTGGCTGAATTCGTCTTTCTTGGAGTGGTTACGTTGATGGACTTCCATTAAAATAACTTTACTTGATTTTGAATCGAGTGAGATGCCCTAAATCGGTTTGTGATCTTTAGCTCTGGATCTTTAGATCTCACCTTTAGCCTCATGTATCTCGGAAACTTTTAATTTTTGGGCCTTGTGCCCATTAATGCTTTTATTCAGGATGCTGTAATCTACATTATTCTTTAGTTTCAGCCAATTTGACCGGGGCGGCATTCCCATAAGGAGTGGGCGGAATCCTTTCTACAAATTATAATTATTTTTACAATTTTTAAATGGTAATTACAAAATTTTCATAAACAAATATTTATAACCTGATAACGAATAAAAAAATGAATTTTAACAAATGCTTGAAACGTGTAAATGTCCGAGAGTTTAAATAATTGTTATTTATTTCTTTTAATTATAGATTGAAAGTGTTCGTGGCGTTTCAGGCAAGTGAAGTTCGTTCAACATCAGTAATTATTGGGTTTACATCTGCTGTAAGTATTTCACACATTTATTTATTTCTTTTGCTATTATAAATACTGTATATGTATAGCTTTCGCTATATGTGTGAAATGTTATTCGCTCTTAAGAGGATTAATCTATTTGGCGGCCTGAAACATGGGCCTTGTTGGATTTTTTTTTGAGGGAAATATAATGATTGTATGAGTACTTTAATAATACATCGGTAGTACATATATTGAAAGTGTTGCAGAAAAAACATCATTGAAAAATATTTTTAAATATCGGAGATATTCACATCGCAGTGACCCATGCATTAAAAATCCTGGTTGACGGTTGACATGATTTCTCGATAACGTCCCATCTGAAATCAAAAAATCAGAGATTTTCTTAAACTACAATATTATAGTTATCACGCAAAATAGAAATTTTTAAGAAAATTTTAACACAATGGCTATTGGTCGAAAAATTTAAAAAAGCATTGATTATTTTAAAAAGGATATAGAATCTTGTTACACATATTCTTTCCAAATTTCAAGTCCTTTGGTTAAGGGGTCTGGGGATCAGCTGTTCAACTCTCAATGTGTTCGAAGCGCCCCTAGTAGCCATTCGTAAAAGTTCAGTGGCCTCGCATGGTAACTCTTACCTCTAAATCTTCTATACCGGCGACAGGCGAGAATACAGTGAAGTAGACACAGAAATAATTGTGAGCGCCCCAATATTTGGGGAGTGTTGGGTCCCACTCGAAATATTTATTATTAGTGTTTTAAATTGTCATACTTTTTGCATTACATGTAAGGTGTATTCTAGTATACCTAAAATGTTTGTTACATTCTTAAAATATGGGGGTGGTACAGAATTGCACTTGCACCTTACGCCTGATGCAAGAAAATTATGAACGTTAAAAACACTATATGAAAGGAAAGTTTATGCAAAATCAAGATTTCTGTAAACATGAAATGTCATCATCTAATTCCATATCGAAGCTGACGAATATAATTTTTAAGGGTGTCATAATTCATAAAGTCATATTGATAGGGAAAAATACAAGTAACTATTATTGTATGTTTCTGGCAAACAAATTTTGTATAGATGATAATAGGATGAAATCAGTTATCTTCTAGATAGACAAATTTACGTAAATTTTACACAAAATTTACCTCATATTAGTTTTCAAATGTCGCACGGTTGTGCATTTTATGATCGCTCATTTAGTTACCATATTTACGACATGAAATGCATTTCATAGAAATGGTAATCACACGAACACAAACTTTTTGCAAATATGTTGCTGCAAAGATACTACGAAGAATTTAACTCATATCATGATGTCAATTTGATATTCAATTTACGAATATTTATTTTTATTAAATTCATGCAGCAAAATAATCGTCATCTTTAGAACAATTAATTTATACCATTTGATTGTCACGGCGTTCATACAAATGCTGTCACTGCTTTGCTGTTCGCTGCCCGCTGCTTTCGGTGCGAATGAGCCCAAAAACTGGACGCCGTCAGTTGCGTTTTCCCTATCGATATTGTGGATAAGGTTTTTTGGATTTTGTTGCCAAACCGCGAACCAACAATGGTGATAATTAGAATTATTTGTGACCAACAAACGATTACGCATCGATTAAGCCCTAGTAGAACGAAATTCGTTCATAAATAAAAAATAGTTCAGCTAACTTCAAGCCGAAATTTGTTTTTAATATTCCAGGAAAACTATCAACCAACAAACATTGTAATTTAGCCAACAATGATCAACAATCGACCAACAAACAATTAGTGGAAGCAACAATTTAAAAAGTCATTCTTCGTTGGCCAACTTCACACCACTTGTGTCTAGTCGTTGAGATGGAAATCATAGATTGCGCTGGAAATGCGACTAGCCGGTTTTTCCGCAAGCTTGCCGCGAGTAGTGCACCAATCGCTGATTGTTTTGTTTCGTTCTTACTGTAGAGTTTCCGTTACGACTTAGTTCTCCAACGTCTCTCGTGCGGGTGAGTGATTTCCTTCGATGATTTCTGTTTCATACTAGACATTGAACGGAAATTACTAGCCTAAATTTAGGAAATCGTTGGTGATACTAGAACGAGGTTTCTGACTGTATCTGTTATTACATGTCAGTCGTGATGACTTCAAGTTTAAGTGAACGTGACAAAGACATTATCAAACGTGGTGAATGGCTAGAAGATACCCACATGGATCACTTTGGATACATCGTGCGGTCTTGTACTAATTATTCATCACGTGAAACGTGGAGAGTGCAGTGTTCAGATAGTTTCAAAGAGCCAGTTTCAAAGGGCCAGTTTCAAAGGGTAACAAACACGTGCAAATACTGCACAGTGGCTACGGAACAAATGATGGGCACTGGGTATGTAGTTATTATGATACCAATACAATTTACATATTTGATTCTTTGAACCGTAAGCCATTGTACGATCATCATAGAATCTTTCTAAATAAATTATATCCGTTTTATTCTTTTGATGAAAAGCTCGTAAAATTTCCAAACGTGCAACAACAGCCAAATGGCATCGATTGCGGCGTATTTGCAATTGCTTTTGCAGTATCGTTAATCTTTGGATTAAAACCGGATACCGTTAGATACAATCATAGATCTATGCGATCACATTTATTCGCAATGTTTGAATCGTTTAGCTTAGATCATTTTCCTCAGGATTTAGATTACGGTCCGTAGAAAAAAATCGTTCCATTGAAAGTAGTGTTAGTCAGAGATGCTGATGCTCCGCGTAAATGAGAAGCACGAAATAATGCGATGGAAAAAAATTGTTGGGCAAATCAAAAGGATGAAACGAATAGAAAAAGGCGTATGCAATATTCTACTGATCGTAACATTAAATGCTCTCAAGAACGCGATAATTACATGTCTAATAAGGAAGAGAAAAAACGACAAAAACGAAATAATTATGCTATTAATGTAGAAAAAGAACGAGATAGAGCATGTAAAAAATATTCTTCAAACGCGAAAAAGATAAACAACAAAGCACGTGAAAATTATGCTGACAATGTAGAGAAAGAACGAGATAGAGCTCGTAAATATTATGTAGACTTGAAAAACAAAAAACCTGATCAAAAACGTAATAATTATAATAAAAATAAGGATCATAAGCGAAATTTGAAAAGAAAAATTTAACCCCCCAAAAACACTTCTGTGTAAAAAGCCCTGCCAAGTACAGGATTGCTGTGAATTCCCCTTGTTAAAAAAAAAAACACTATTTACATCTTACATTATGATTCTACATGCAAAAAGTATTGAAATCATATCAGAATGCCAAGTACATAAGTTACTAGATATATGCTTTCTATATGATCTGGCACTTGCTCATCATTTTAATTGTATTCGCAGAATTTCCTGTAACGTTTTCACTACTTCCTTGTGTTTTTACTGTTGCTTATATTTAATTATAATTTAATTATCATATATTAATTTATAAAATGTTAAATGATTCCTTACCGAGTACTACTTGGCGGGTCCGTGCCTTTTTTGAAATAAATTTGTCTTTATTATGTCGCAATCTTTGACTCAAAGCAGATTCAACTTTTAAAATACAGCGTTCTCATCTGCTGTAGGTTATATCTCACTAAGGCAAATCTCTGCAAACGAATAGTTCGGGGACATATCGATTGTCAGTATTCACAATGCGTATTCTCAATTTGGCACAGTGTGAATACGCCTTGTCAGACCTTAAGTTTAATGAAGTTTTTAGATATTTTTATACATGTCATAATACTTCGCTATATATTGTGACGTGCCACTTTGTGCACGTCACAAAATCGCGAGAGGAGGGTGGAAATGAAAGGCTACACCGTAGGGCCCGAGATGCATCGTTGCGGTTGCGTGCGTGCGCTGGACTGATATTGCCGTTAAGAATGGTTTATTAATTTCCCTCGGAGAATATTGTGTTTTTGCATGTTTACACCAGTTCCGATAAGGAACCGGAGAAATTTCGAGGAATCGGCGGGGCCCTGGAAACAACACCTACGGTCCTGACTACTGCGGCGGGGCGCCTCGGGAGACAACGGCGGCACTGGAGGAGCGCTGCGACCGAGGAGCACTACTGGGGAAGGCCCCTACGCGGACCAACGCCGAGCGCATCTTCGCTACCTGGAGGGCACAAGGGGGTTGCAGCGGTGGCCTGGAGCTGCGCAACGAGGGAGTAGAGGCGGATGAGATTCCCGCCTCTAGAAAAGACGCTGCAATTTCCAAGAAAAGCCCAAAGACAACATGCACTGCTTCTTCCAGGATAGGGGAAACAACGGAAGATCGCCGGCGAATATAGGCGATTCGGGGATCGAGCGACGGCGATTGGCTGGCGGGGTGGTATTCTTGCGCGCCACTAGGGTACCTTACCGGTTCCGCGTCTTCTTAGCGTCACTTGCGGTGTAGCCGTGTTAGAAAGCGGAGTGCTTCTTGGTTTTTTTTCTATAGTACAGTGCACAAGGGAAGATAGTAGAAATACGAAAGAGAGAGAGAACGATAGAGAGAGAGATAGAGAGACCGATAGAGAGAGTGAAGGAGAGAAAGAGAGAGAGAGGAAGGCTGCGCGATGGAGAGGGAGGATCGCGGAGAGATAAAGGGTGAGTGACAATAAGAGTCCTGATTTCTTTTTGGTACTTGGTCGAGACAGCGGGGCCGTAGATTTGGCTGCTGGATCTTTGATCCAGATAGTACGTGTCGCCTTACGCCTGTGCGATCGAGTGGATCCGATGCAGGCTAACCCGGTGTCGATCTCGAGGATCCGATATTTCGTACCATGAGTATTGCGTTTTGTGTTTTACCTAGCATGCCAATATCCTTAAGCATGTTTGCCTGTATCAGTCCACGCCGCGCGTAATCGTTTCGGTCTCGTTAAGGGTAATGTAAGGATTGCGTAAGATGTGTGTATCGGGGCTAGAGATCGACATAGTATACGAGGGCGAGTGGGGATTTGCGGACTTGTCTTCGGAAAGTGTCAGAAGAAAATCGGTCCCGGTAACTGACTCGAGCTTGGATTCTCTTCGCCGCGGAATAACGAATTGCATCTTGGAATTAACATTATCTAACGGATATGACCGATTCGAGGGATTAGTTGGGAGGTCCCGTTTGAACGTTGCGTGTGTGCGTCAATCCCCGAGCAAAGTTTGTAAACACCAGTTGACAGGACGACCGTTTCGGGGACTGTCAGATGGTCGAATAAACCCGTTTAAAGGCAGTATTATCGAAATACTCGGAATTTTTATACGTTCTATTTTTATTTGAAACTTGTTAAGGCAGGGGCCTGCTTTATAGGGTCCAAAAAATCGAAAACATTTTTTTCCATAAATCAACCGTAAATATATTCAAGAATATGCCCACAAAGTTTTAGAGGCCAATTCGAAGTATTTAC
>JARQST010000389.1:1866-53173 GCA_030142225.1 Pachycephus smyrnensis
AGATAATCACTTTTGGAGGCAGCTTCGTATTCTTTAACGAGCGTCTCGACGACTTCGCGCGAGCTGTCAAGCTCATCCAAATTCTCAGTGAACATTTTCTCCTTTCGAAATTGCTCCAGAAAAGCCTCGCGCTTGCGTAGTCTGTCGTACTGCCTCAGGGCCCTGTCGAAAATCTGCGCGGGACAATTCAAACATAATTTTTAATCCGTCGAAATACATAATCAAATTTCGATGAAATCGTTACTGTTGACAAGCAGACTAACCGACGATATGTTAGTGTGATTGGCCAACATTAAACCTGATACTCTATGTGCACTTTCTATATAGGGTGACTTCCGTGAAAGTGCCACCTGTATACTGGCCGGACCCCATGGTATAAATTGCACCAGTTTTCGTTCACGAATTCTTTGCAACGACTTGTGCACTTGACTGGGGTCAATTTCACCCTAGAAGAATCAATGATTTATGATTAAAATCCATACCGAGCCACGCGCAAGTTTGACGTGAAAGAATCAGTAAATGATCACCTGAATTATATTAAGGATTGACAAAAAGCAGTGAGATGCATTTCTGTCGTGGGCCGTGGACACCATCATGTTCTTTGGCTGAAGCAACCGTCGCATCACGTCCAGAACCGAGGTCTTCCTTACCGACGGAGCCTGAGACAAGATAAAGTAGAAAACTAATATTCTGCTAAGGACTGGTCGATAAAGTAGAGTGGAAGAGAATTTCAAATTTTATGAGACAAATTGAAAATCATGTGAGTACCTCTTGATCCGTGGTCAGTGGCGTGTAACCAGTCATCAAAAAATGTAAACGGGGCGTGGGAATTAATGGCGCCAATAATCCTACCAGGTCGTTGTTCATATAGGAAGGATATCTAAAAGTTAAAAATGTGCATTACAAATATTTTTTCATATTTAAAAAATGTTTCATTAACATATTAATCGTATATACCTCAGGGTCGTTGTGCTGACAGACATTATTGTAGACACGAGCTTATTAATGTGTACAAAACTTGGATTCTGCACGTGCAAGCGGTCGCTGGCAATGCGATTCAGAGCGGTATTGTCCAGAACGACTACGCAATCGGCACATTGTGTAAGCCGCTTTAAAGTCAGCAATGAATTATAGGGTTGAACGACGACGTCGCTTGATTGAAGAACAGAATCTCGAATAAGTACAATTAACAGTGGCAGCTTAATGAAACAATTAATACGCCAATAACGTTTGAGCAATAGCCCACTTCCATGTTATTGTTATATACCTTATTTCGTCCTGATTCGGAAACACGCTGTAGGTCTGCAGTAGCTTTTTGGGAAATCTGTCAGCAAGTGTTTCCAAAACGAACGAACCCATTCCCGATCCCGTACCGCCGGCAATGGAATGACAAACGACAAAACCCTAAAAATAATATGAAAATTATTTAATCATTCACGCGATCAAATGCGTACAGGTTGATACAAAAGTATGTAATCTTACCTCCAGACTGTCGCTACCCTCCGCTTCCCTGTCCAAAATCTCAAATACTTCCTCCTGCAATTTCTCGCCCTGATGATAACCGGATGCCCAATTGTTTCCGGCCCCTCCGCCATGTTTCGACAAGTATATATTTTCTGGATTGTACAGCTAAAACACCGTCGGTAATGGCGTTTGACTATTTTCTTTTTTATAATTACGTTATATTTGATACCTTGGCGTACGGTGACGTCATTATCGTGTTAATAACTCGTGGTTCCAAATCCAACAATACGGCCCTGGGTATGTAATGCTGGTCATCCGACTGATAGAAAAACACGTCCTTCCTATCGATTCCGTCAATGGCGTAATCCTCGAGATTACCTTCAGGATTGATAGCGTGTTCGGCGCAGAGACGTTTCCAAAATTCAAAACCGACTGTGCGTGACAATTGTAACATTTTTAAAGTCAAAATTTCGAAAAATTTCAACTCTCGCATTTTCTTTAACAAATTAATAAAATATCTCACCCTGATTGCCACACTGTCCCAGCTGCAGTGTTATGACTTCGCAAGGCATTTTATTTTTTTCTTACAGAATATTCAACAAAAATATCTCTAAGCACTCTTTTAATTGTACTTTTGGAATTATTAAATAAAAACCGTGCTCGCCTGGTATAATACTGTAAGTAAACTGAAACGCTGACAAGCAATACAGCTTACGAGGAGTTCAAAGGTCACGTTAGCGTTACGGGTCTTTACAAGATAAACAGATACCCCCATTGGCGGTTTTTTCAAATTTCTCGATATTTACACCCCGGACACCTTTCGAGAGTACGCAATTATACGAAAACCAAAAAACACGAAAAATCAAGAATTAAGGGTAGGGGATTGTGGATCAAGGCAAAAACAATTAAATCGGACTACCGAATTCCTCGATATTACAGATTTTTATTGTATAGTGGTGGCTCACGGTCACCACGAGTTATATTACATATGTATAAATTTCATTGGGCGTCGTAAATTTTTACACTGAAGAGAACGACAAAAAAAGACGGATAGAGAAAGAAAGACAAGGAAAGAGCGAGAGAGAGAGAGAGAGAGAGGAAATAAACGAAATGGTAAAAAAACCAATTCGGAGATTCAAACATCCGTCGTATGGTGTATCCCGTTTATGTGAATATGCACGTAATCGTATGTATATATATCTGTATATGTATATTAAAAAATCATAGAAAAAAATTCAAATTCTTTTTTTCCCGCGTCTCAGACACACTTGTGTATTTTTTCGATTGTTTTTCTGTATTTCATACATATAGGAGCGTGTAGGTACACATATATATATATACTATTGGTAAGGAGCGTGTGTTCGTTTTGTGTGTATACCTCCGTGCGTTCGCAATTAAATAAAAGTAATGATGATTTCACATAAAAACCTAGATAAACGATATATTAATATACCCTCTTTTAGTAAAGAAAGAAAAGACGAGAAAAAAAATAGGAGAAAGCTCGTTAAAACGCGAAAGATAAAAATCGCAAATTAAATAATCCATAGGCGCACGACACGATGATTAGATATAGTAGCGGTTAATTAATTCGTATGTAATAAAATAAGAAAAAAGAATAATTATAATAATAATTCGTAAGTATAAGACGACAGAGGATGACGACAATAGCGATTTCGTAGAAGTACTAGATTAAGAATGAAGAACAATAATAATGATGACGACGATGATGATGATGATGATAATAATAATAATAAGGACAGTAATATTAATAATAAAGAGACAGAGCAAGACGGAAAGAGAGAGTGAAGGAGCAACGGAAACAACTAATAATAAACATTGGATTAATCTTAGAAATTCTTTTACCATTCGCCACAACTGCCTAGTGTGTACTTAATTAATTATTTGCGACATTTTTGGGAACATTTTTCATTCGCTATCACGCACTCCTTATCTCTCGCCCATTATCAATTCTTTTTTTTTTTCTTTCCTTTTACAAAAAGCACACACTCCGTTGCATACGCCGCATTTCACACTTACTCTCCCCCCAATCCTCCGCTCGCCCCCCAACCCATTTACTAATATTTAAAATAAGTGGCTGTTTAGGTTTTTTCCATTTTTTGTTTCGTATCCCCCCTCCCCACCCACCCATCCTCCTCAACCGCCACAGAAATTCCATTCTCATAATTCTCTCAGCGTTATTGGCGAACAATTATTTTTATTACTTATTATTATCGTATAGGTTCACTCATTACCCAACCGCCATCGCTGTTTTCTTGTTTATCAACTGTCTAATCTTTTTTCTTTTTTTTTTGTTGCTAAATTCGAGTAATTAATTGGCAACCTACTAAAGGCCACGGTATCTAGCCTCCGTTTCATTCGTTACGCGTGTGGCTTCTGTTTTACTTTATTCAGCCCACTTTCGCTTTATATGTTGTTCTTTTTTTAATTAATTACCCCCACCCCCCGCATTCTCATCGCTTTTATTTAATTATTAACCCGACGTCTTCTTCTTCTTTTTTTGTTTGCTTTTTCTTTCACACTTTTTGGATTGGCAGAATATATCGAGTTGGGCTGCCGCTCGCTGGACTAGAGATTTTCACTACTTGCTTTATTGCCTGCGCTTTGCTTTACTTCCGTTTCGTTAGTCATTTTGTTTTTTTTTCTAATATTCGTAATTAGCTCTTTTCGATAATCTTTTACACTTATTTAAACGCAATTCGTCAGTTCGCCATTTTGACTTATCGTATTCTTGATTCTATCTTTTTTGTTCTCCTCTTGTCGATCTTTCTGTTTTCGCTTCCACGTCACACCCTAGCCCCTCTCCTCGCCCATACAGTGCGTACGATGAACATCGATTCGAAAATATTTTTTTTCAAAAAAAGAATTGATACAAGGAAAATTGTGTAAACGTTAAATATACGACGAAGGTATCCTATAGGCGACGGGAATTTCAAAAAGTAATTATTTTGACAAATCTTTAAAATTCCCGTCGATTCTCGCATCACCATTTTTCTCCTCTCTCGTGAATTTACAATTTTTTTGCTTTTGAATATCTCACATTTTTATCCTAAAAAGATTTTTCAACGTGCAATTTCGTCGGATAAAGTAACTCCGCGCGATCTTTCTCGAAGAGATGAAAAAGAAACGGGAGAAAACGTATTGTCGAATGGTAAACGAGACGAAGAAAGAAGAGAGAAAGAGAAGCAACGTCAAGATAATTTTTGGGAATTTCCAAAAAAATATTCGTACACTCGCTTCCTCTCGCACTCTCTACACTCCTCTGTGCGATCTCTGTCGGATCCACGCGTAAACAGCACACTGTCTTCTTCCTTTCTTTCGCATTCCCTTTCTTTGGTAACGCTTCGCGTCGATACAAAGGAGAAAAAAAAGACAAAGACAACAGCACGCGACTTGCAATTAGTCATCGAGAGCGAAAGGGACAAGTATGGGACTTACGGACAGGATAGAGGAGGAAGAAAAAAGGATTGAGAAAAAAGAAGAAGGAAGAGAGATACGAAGGCAAAGATAAACAAGAGAGTAAAAAGTAAAGTGATACGATTACAGAGACAAGGAGAAAGAGATAAGGGATTTTTCGAAAATGCCCTTCAAAGTGAAAAAGAAGAAAAGGAAAAAAAAAGATAACACTCCAACGAGAGTGAACGTTCACACTGTGCGATTACACGCTATTTAAATAATAATCGATAAAAAATAATGCGACTAATTAATGACGACAAGTAGTTAATAGTTAATAATGGTATTAGCAATTAATAGTTATCAATTAATAATAATGACGATAGCAATGCAATATAATATAATATAATAATAAAGAGAAGTAGTAATCGTATATGCATAGTGACGAGTAGCAATTAATATTAAACGTTAAAGTAACGTCTAGGGGGGCGAATAGCGAATAATTAATAATAGAAAGTAATATTAATGGAGACGAGAATGTTCCAGGACATTGTTTGCTTTTCTTTTTATTATCCGTCAATTCTTGAGATTGTTTACGGGCGATCTCTCTCTTTGATCGCTCAACGACCACTCGTTCTCTTTAATGGTTGAAGACAATTGTTTTTTTCTTTTTTCTTTCTTTTTTTCTATTCGGCCGATGCTAATCGATCGCACGGATGACGATGGAAATGAAACTTTCGACAAAAGACAAGAGGAAAACGTTCTAGTGACGTGGAGGAGCAATAAAGAAGAAAGATAAAAAAGACTACGATAATTAGAAGCAAACGAAAAACAATATGGAATCGTACCGTTACAGATTCAAGAGAGAATTTAGTGTAAAGGACGAAAGTATTCTTTAATCTTTTTTAATAATAATTCTTCAATCTCTCTCGATCGGCGAAAATTTCCAATAATCGATATTCCATATCGCACAGCTCGTACTATATCCATATAAATTATCTATAAAAAATGTCCGCCCACCTTTTCATATAAAACTTGACTTCGCTAATCGATAATGAATTTACGTCACGCGACACCTCCGCATGCCGCGTAATTGCATACTCGAATAAAAATCAATCAGCCTGTACGGTTGTAACGAAGTGTCTTTACATTACCTGAGCATCGAAGAAGAAGGCTTTGATAAAATTCACGTTAGAGGATAAAAACATATTGTTTCTTGCTAATCGACGTAATTAAAATCAAAGGGGGTGATTGAATCGCGTAGAGCGCATGCGCGAAGATGGCACCCACCGTCCATCATTTCAATATCCTAGAACTGTACGAACGATAAAAAAGAGTCCCTTGGTAATCGTATACAAGTACAATGACTTCAGCCTAAAACACTGTTTGCGACGTACAGGAAAGGGAAACAGTTGGGAGAACAAGATACAAAAAGAAAAAGGAAAGTCGAACGAATCGAAGAACATGGAAAGTGGAAAAGTAATTATAGGAATCGATTGGATCCCAAAACGATAGGAATTGACAAAGATTTCAGGACAATTACAAGGTGGCAGTGTAGCGGCTATGGAAGCACGTTCTCCTAAATACACGTAATATACATACAAGAAATTGGCCTCTACAGAGTCATGAACTCCTCGAGGGTCAATCATTGGCCAGATTAATACGGGATTTTAAATTCCATGTAGTAGAGTAGGGGTAACGCTTAGGTACGTAGCCAGACAATTGTCTTCGGGTCGCATAGTATATCAAGGAAAAAAAATCACACACCCTATTGACATCTTAATTGACAGAGTCCCGCGCGTCTCTCACATAATAATAAACACCGTCACGAAAGTCCCTGTTAACTCTTCTTCAGGATCTGTAGATCCTGATAACGTCCCTTATCGGAGCTCTGCACAATGGACAATGTCCTCCACCCTTACCGCGCCATTGCTGAATAGCGCAAGGATAGCACATGCACATGTGTCCGCACATGTAGAGAACGCTGTCGATGTTCCTCTCGTAGCAGATGCTGCACTCACTTGGTTGTCCGGGCGTCGGCTGAAGACCCTCGCTCCACTGTTGAAGGTGGGAGGACGCCTGAGACGTCAGGGTACCTTCTAGACTCTGATAGGAGACAGGATCAACGTAGGTCGAGGATCCCGTGCTGGCCATGGTACCGGTCAGTGGTGGAGACTGCCTTGATGGTCCAGGATGCGGTGCTGGTCCGGTGATCGAGGATGATGCTGGCGGTGGTGGAGGATGATGTACAGGCGGTGGATTTCTATGAGCAGCCGACGTGTAGATGGGCTGAGGTGTCGGTGGAGGCGGTGCTGGATAACTACCTTGAGGAGGTAGGTTAACCACCAGGACAGTACCGCCGCCTACGGCTGGCTTGAACTGTACCATTTCACTGAATCGGGAAAGCTCAGTGGCGGCATTACTATGATTAGAGTGTTGCTGATTCTGCTGTTGACTTTGCGTCTGTGATTGGCTGCTAGGCCTGGTGCGCGGTGGCGAGGACGGACGACTAGCCAGCATCCTGACTCTCTGGGTAGAACCGTAGACGTCGACGAAAGCCCACAACTGGAGACTCTGATCCACGTGCATCACCACGTTCGGTTGACCTCCGTTCTTGCTCATCTGAACCTCGCCGTAGTGGGTCACCGTGAAGGCTATCTCATCACCAGGCTGAGGACTAGACGCTACGTCCTTAGACACAACCCAGTACTCGGGACGATCAAGTAGAAGATCGCTATCGTCGGGTAGATCCTCGGCAGACAATCTCGAGGGATCGCACGACGTCAGACCCAGCGCCAGGGCACCGACGTACATCGGTTCCGTGGACAGAATTTGCACCACCAGTCTCTCACCCAGGAACAGAGGTCTACTGGTGAATGCATAACCGTGACAGAATTCGGTGTCGCTTCGCGTCGCCACGCACTGCTGATTGCTGAACCGGATGTTCCTGCCTCTTGTTCTACGTAAATGTAAAAAAACAAGTACCAATCAGTATCAACCAATCAACTCTACGAATCTACAGCAAGTAAAGCACGCCATCTTGACTACTTACGGATGGAATGGTAGAGGTGTGAAAAGTACTCCTGAAGGTTGAAACCTCAAACCAGGCAGATCAACGTCAGGCTCATGATGGATGGACATGTTCTGCATCGTCGGTACGATGATTCTATCCAAATCCCTACCAGCGTTGCTGGCATCGTCCATTGCTGAATGTCTACTGTGTTGCGCATTGTCCTCGTTGCTGTGCTCAGCACCCCTTCGTATATTGTTGAAGTGCTGACGATTTGGATCGACGAATTCGATGGCCGTGCTGTTACCGTAGACGTCGATTATCGCCCACAGGGGACCTCGCGTCTCGACGCCACTGAAGAAGACGCCCTTCTCCTCCCCGTTCACGCCAAAGTGCACGTCGCCCGCCAGTGTCACGTAATAAAATAGAACCGTGTCTCTCTCTGCGAATCTTTCAGCCAGTGCCTTAGCCCAGTAACCGGGTTTGTTCGTCAGATCAGGACAGGCATATTTCGGCAAGCCGTTTCTTAGATTGATCGGATCGTTACTGGTGAATCCCAATCTGATCACTCCGCTCCAATTGTCGGATATCTCAAGAAACTTCACGCATACCTGAAACAAGGAACGGTATTGATTTAGAACTTTTGCCTTTTTTTGGGCAATGAAATTTTATTCGAATTTCTCACGATTTAGTGGAAATTAAGGAATTTTTAAGGCATCTATACATTCTTGGGACGATCTGTATCACGAATCGAAGATTCCTTGTACGAAATAGTCTCTACGAAATTCATCGTCCGTAAATTCCTACAATTTCGTTATTCCTATTATTTCGAAATCCTCGAGTCTGGAATTTCCTGGCGTAAACCTTAGGCCGCGTCTTCAATGAATAAAAGAATAAAAAATAGCGTCGACGGAATGCGCTAAGTGAACCTAATAAACTCACTAAACCGTAACCAAACGCGAGATAACCACCAATATCTACATTACCGACAGTGCACTTTTTAGAAACGCCAAGTACTTCTATGTAAATGAAAAAGGAAAAAAAACAAATTTTGTCTTTTTCACAAATACATACGACCTTCCTTCTTTATCACTAGTGATAACTACAATTAGCACGTTCTCGTGCCACTAAAAAGAAAATCTTTTCAACTTCCACAAAAACGCCTCTGTGTCCATTATCCAAAGCGAAAAATAACCACGTTTTATCAACGTTATGTTTCTCTAAGCCCTACCTACATTCACCTTGCCAACTTCCGTTGGTAATGTACGGTGAAAAAAAAAAGAAAATTATCCATATACATACGATATTTAAAAAGTACCTTCCGGGCATTCTTTATCGTCAGCAACAAGTCCACAACCGCCCACGTTCTTTCTGCCGATCTCGGGCCGAGGTAAACAAGCCGATTTCTCGCACTGTCAGTATAACAGTTACGTAGATACCAACTACCTATGCTTAGACTTCTTTTACTTCTATGCTTCGTCTATACATTATATTTTCTATGCTTTACGCCTCTGTCTTCAATAGACGATTCGTACGATTTTACGCTATTGCATAATAGTACTCTTGATGTTCCACGCCTTTGTTCTACATTTCTGACTCGTATTAGCCAGCATTGCTGGAAGACCGTTTTCACGTTATTAAGAAGTTTTCAACGTTAGCCGCGGGTCTTGTGATCTATGCCGTGTCGCCCACACTCGATATATCAATATGGATGAATTAACGATGCCTAAGGTATACTGTCGACGTGTGGAATAGCGCCACGCTATAGTGACAGCCTACGCAATTATACGTGGGCGACGGTGAGGGTCAAGCATGCGAAACGTTTAACGAATAAGAAAATACGGTATAGGGTATTAAATATTATTTGAATTTCCCGCCACTTTTTAAAGAACTTTCTACGTCCGGTTTATGCTTGGGGGATCGTCATTTTTTTATAGCAAACATCCGAGGGTTAGTCAAGGTTAGGTATGAATGAATTTTGGATGACTGCGGATTATAGGAATCGGGCGGTTTTTTTTTTTCAAAATTTTATACTTCTTACCTTCTCGCCAACACGGACGGGTCTGGCACTGAAGGTGACGCCCTTGCAAAAGCTCTCGTGTCTCCTGGCAATGGTGCCGCCATTGCACAGTCTTATATTGTCACCGTGAACCTGATGAAATGTCAGGGGTGGTAGATTGTTCGTCCCTGCACTGGATGATCTGGGTGCTACAACAGAAAAGAAAAAGAGAAACCATTAATCCGTGCTATTAAACAATATAAAAATGTTGATATATTTCGAAAATATAAAGAAAATTCAAATTATCCTTCCTTGCACTTGTAAATAATACATTTTGCCATGTTAACGTATTGTTATTATATAAAATAATTAAAATGCACCTCTCAACGCACGTCGCACTTGTCTACGACGCAATTTCATTTTTCAAGCACTTGTTTAGTTTTTGATTTTCACCAAATACACGTCGTTGCAGTAACTTTCGGAATGTTGCATCACGAAAGATTGGCCATTCGATCGTGCGAATCTTCAAATCGCTCACAACACCTTCAAAGTCAATACACAGTATTTATAACTATTTCGCAATCCTCCTGCAATTCCGTATAATTTCGATGCACGAGGATGGCGAAAAACTCGAGCCGCAAGAGAAAGGCACGTCCGCGTCCCGCAAGAGTCCAGGTAATACTGAGAGTATTGATATGTAAGCGAAGCGTTGGGCTTAATGATGCCGTGCCGGAAACCGCACGACTCCCACCGGAAGTGCACTCCTGCTTCACATAAGGATGCCCAGAGACGATAGGAAGTCTTTCATCGTCACTGTACGGATGCACCAAATTCGTGGCTAACAAAGCAACGAGTCGTGAAGCAGGAAAGCAAAAAAGAAAAATCGAACAAAAGAAACGAACTTCCGGTTTATAAAGTCAGTCTGAAACCCTTCTCAGTCGTTTCGGTTAGGATATATTTTTACTACCATTCTCATTGTGCACCCGTGTTTATATAATTAATCATTCCGCGACGCAGAGAGGACACTTGAAAAATACATTACACAACGGTCACCCGTTAACTTTTAACAGGCATTTAACTATATTTAGATTTAAGTGCATCCAAAGTGCATTTAACAGCTTCGCCTCGAGTGTCCTGTAGGAGCCGATAGGAAGATTTAACAAGTAGCCACGATAAAGGTACGAGTGCCGTGATAAAAGGTCTCTGGGAACGTTTTCGTCGCTCGAATGTAAACCAGCAGTGAGAAAACGAAAAAATACCTTACTTTCGTCATCGCCTTTAGCCATTGGCATTCGCGAGTGCGATAATCGCGAAAAAGTAAGAGGCAGGCTCTGTTGGAAGTTTTAACGATACGTGTAAAAAATGGCGACAATCTTTAATCCGCTAATGATCCGATTAGGTTGGCAGCAGCAATCGATTGACAGTGCAGTCACGATCGTTTAACTGTTTACCTTTGCAATAATCGAATGACCGATTCTCACGCTCCTCCTATGGCGAACGGCGATAGGAACGAGTCTTGTCGGCCATTGTAATTTCTAATTTTCTAACATTTTCTAAGCGTCACTTACCGTTAGAGTGGCGCATGCGCAATGCGCTTTTATCAGTTATCAAAGCCCTGGTTATCCTCGCCACTTATCTTACTTACTAACTTGTATTAACGTAGTGCGAATATATATATATATCTGTTTTTGTTATTCTTTCATTTGCATAATTCTCTTAGTCATTCCCACTAAAGTGATACGAATCAAAGTGACATTACAGGACACTACTTTTTTACGGTTGCATAGCAATGACGTAAGAGACGATTATTATAAGGGTTCAAAAAACCTAATAAAATGCATACAGGCAAGATGCATTTAGGTCCACTGACTATCTTTGAGCCTGAAGTGCATTTACGCTGGGAAATCGCGTAATGCCAAACGAGAAGTCACGGTTTGCCAGATAGGAGCGTAATCGGTTACAGGAAGAGAGTGGGGGGAAGGGGGGTCGAGAGGAGAGAGAGAGGAAGAAACGAAGAACTCGAAGAAGAAACACTGGAAGTAGAGGAAGGTTGAACCGCAACGGTAACGTCATAAAGTTCCCACGGTGTCTTGGCAACGAGGTTTACCAAGATTCTTGGTTGTTTTAGAAAAATTTAATATACCTAGTTCGCCAGATCCACGCGTGACGTTACTTCACGATACGGTTTTGGAAACGCGCCTCAAGACCTTACGCGTACCTTCTGCACGTTGAAGAACGCTGTTGGTTTACGAGCGTGAAATTATCATTTTTCCGAACGCGTCGTAACGAGATGACCGTGAATTTTTTACGTGCTTAGGTAAATTTAGGTAAACTATTGGATTAGTGTTTAGTGGTTTTTTTTTCATTTTTAAAAAGGGTACTTGGCGGATTTTTTATAGCAGGATATTTGGTCGCGAGAACCGTGCTAAAAAGATCATCGAACCTGAAACGACCTATAACGGACGAGATCCGTGAAAATTCGACTGAAACGCACGTTTCTTGATTTCGATGGTTCCGCCATTGATTCTCACGGATGTCCCTTCTTCCTTTTTTTCATCTGTCGTATTTTTTTTCAACCATTTTCTTTCTACTTCGCTTGCACTGTTTTTCTTCTTTTCTTTTTTCCGGGACGATCCGAGCGATCGATCAATCGATCGATTCCCAACCAATCGAGAATCGATCGACTGGCAGTGCCCGGAGTATTTGATCGATTTATCGTAGATTTCATACTTCAACGAGTTCTCTAACAGTCGCGTGATATTATGTTCTGTGCATGCGCGCCATTTAATGTCATATATTACGATACAGTTACGTAGTTATAATTCGCAGTAAAGGAAACAGTATTACGAATGGATATTGTGTCGCCATTTTATTGACGGTCACGTGCTCGTGACGTCACAGTAAACAAAGCTAACGGTTACGTGACGAGAGCAAACGAGAAAATAATCGTGACGCGTGAAAAAGTTAATAATTTCAGCGAAACGAAGAAATAAATAAACAACGAACAATGAATGCCCCACGAAGGTAAACAAGTGAATTAGATGGAAATTCTAAAAAGTGTCGTTTCAGCAAAGCACACTTTCCAGTAACAAAAACATTCTATCGCGTAGCCATACTGTTATCGTTTCTTGTGTATTCTGTGCCTCCATTCTATAATGGAGTCTTCCACAGACACTACCGGCCGCCATATTGTAACGAAATCTAACAGGAAAAAAAACACTAAGGCGATACTGCGTAAGAAATTATGAGAAAAAGCCGAATCCTTGCGTGGGTCCGCGTTAAAATTGGACAAAGAAAAACAGTCCGAACGATTGCCGACGCAAGAAACTGGGGAAAAAGTAAAAATTTCTTATAGTCACTTGGCAATTTTACGAGGAAAAACGTTACGAGACAAAGCCGCGCAAGAAACTAATGTAAAACGTGTAATTTCTCGTGTGCCGTCCCTGTAAACGCATTCGAAGTATACGGATACGCGGATTCGATTAAACGATCGAACAGGGTTTCGAAAAAAAGGCGGGAAATAACCGCGCAAGAAACTAGTGTAAAGGATTTCGAAAAAAAAAGGCGGGAAATAATAGTGAAAGTAACAATAAGCAACGTACCCCATTAGCGATACAGACGCGACACGCAACGATTACATAGGAAACGTGGACGCGCCTTTAGGATATTCGAATTGACGCCGTGAGCGAGCTCGTGCTCTTTGTTCGTAGAAATTCGAGCTCAGTCAGTCAGTCGAGAATCGAGAGATCCGACCTCGAGACTTTTCTTTCGGGTCCCGCGTCGCTCTACTAGAAAAGTAATGGAGCGTGTATTAATGACTTGACTAATCCACAGACATCACAACGCCACTTACGAAAGTAACCTGCTGTACCTCGTGACGACTGTCCCGTGTCTTCGTCGAGAGATACAAATACTTTTGTACTACGAAGGACAAAAACAAAAATCATAACGGTCGAGTAAACTTTTCTTAATTTTGCGTATCTTCTTCGTTTCGAATTAACGGAAAGTTTCGCGTCACGACGCATGCGCAGTTGATGCGACGCGTAGACGGTTTTACGCTGCGCGCATGCGCAGTTGCGTAGAGACAGGTTAGAACCTGAAGCACTGCATAACGAATCATCGAAATCACGGGAATAACCTGACCAAATAATCATCGCTCGGTACTGCCGTTTTATGCCTGTGGATACTCGCGACTCGGGAAGGTCCGTAACACCTCGTGGGAAACCCGTGACACACTTATCTAGGAAGCTGCCATTTACGTATCCCCCGAGTCCTTACGTATCGAGTTTCCTCGAAGGTCCTGAGCGCAGAAACCACTCTCCAGCCGACTTTCCTGAACCTGATAATTTCTCTAGCCTTTTGACGAAGCGCAAGAGAAGGACCAACATTTTCGAAGATTACCAATGCAGACTCTCCTTATGGAATAACGACGCAACTAGTTCTTGGTAGACTAGAACTTCCTATCGGTAAAGCCGCTTGTACAAGAGAAGCCATTAGATAAGGTGAAAACAAAGAAAAACAATCATCCGTTTGACATAACGGTTACGATTGTCCTGGCTAAATGGCGTCTGTTCGCGATGGAAATTTATTGAATTCGTATAAAAAGATGTTATTTTTTTCTTGGCAGACACACACTTGTGTCCAGATATAAAAATGAAACGTCCAGCACACGATGGCGGCGGTTTACTACGCGCATAGACCTGACTCGACAGGAGAGAAGAAGCCGTTGTACGGAAGTTCGTGTAATTTTCTGTGTTCTGGGGAGTATTCCGTGCAGGAGGGGCCTCCTTGTTCCCACGCCCGATCCCGTGATCTCTGCTCTCTTCTGCTCAGCACAGCAGCTACGATAGTCTACAGCAAGGCTGCTAGTAGAGTCCTGCCTATGCCTAGGAGGTACGAGTATACGTACTAGTAGGAGACTGAGTTTATTCTACGTTCTCTTTGGTTCATCCCTCTCTCTCTCTCTCTTTCTCTCTCTTTCTCTTTCACTTATTCCCCATCACTCATTCCGTCTCCCTCAATCCAATATACTCTCTTAGCTGTCTCTCGCTGTCTGACTCACGTCGTACCTCGCTCTAAGGTAGGGGAATCTCTTCTTGCTCCTCACGTGAGTCCCAATCTAGGTTATGTAAGACACAGGTATATCAGCGCCGCTATAAGCGTACTAAAATAATAACAGAACGGGGTCCCCGCAATGGGCCTCTTGCGAATAAACGCCACGCTCGGTAATGGGTCTTGTCATTAATTCTCCACTTTGTGAATTACTGACTTCTCATTCGAACGGTCAATCTCGTATCTATATATCGTTTGTATCATATCAGCGTTATTATCACTGCCCGATATCACACGCGAGTATTGAAAAGTCTTCCGTGATAAAGTTCAATGTCAGATGGATAATGTTTCACGTGAATACGAGGGATTACACTAATCTATGGGTAACCTTGCGAAATTCGGGGAATTCTTATACAAAATCGACGATTACAATGATAAGGGATGACCTTGACCAATATGAACTTTGTACCTTCCAGTAGCGAATCGTAAAGTACGATAATTTTGGAAAATGAGATTGATTAAGGAATTTCGAGAGAATTGACAATTTTTTCAAAAATTTCACGCTGCTTGTAACGGGCAATGCCTAAGCCGATTGAAAGATTTTTCAGGGTAACGCATCAAAGGGATTTTCGCTTCTTTTTTTCATCCTCGTTGTTTCGTATGACGCAAACACTACCCCCTCCAAGAAAATGCCGGCCAAAACCGACGCTCACAAGGGCGTCGGCGTCCCAGAGCGACAAGTGCATATTCCCATTGGGCGATGCGCGGCGAACAATCGGATTAACGAAGTTACCAAGAGAGGGTGGGATGGTGGTTGCTACACTTTTAATCCCCTCAAGTCGACCACGACCGGGTTACGGGGGTGGCCTCTTTAAGGGTGTCTATATATCTATATACATATGTATCCAGTGTAGTTACTATACACGTATGTAAGTGTATATAAGCGCATCTGGCGGTTCGCACGGCCTTTTGCGGGGGTGGCTTCCGAAATTGAAGGACCTGTGGCTAGTCTAATGGGGATGCATATTCCTACGAGGGTTGGCAACGATACCTCTACCCCATATAGCTAACTTAAGGCTGACCAAGCAGGGGGGGATTTTGATAAACTACACGAATAGCCCCGGGCACGTTCGTATCGTCTGATAAATAGTTTTAATAGGGGGTTGAGAAATCATTTAGGGGTTGATCTCAAGCCGATTTTATTCGCTTTGACGAATTCTTTAATCGAGCGAAAATAAAGGGATTTCTCGACACGATATAGATATTTATTTGCTTGATTCGACTGAACCGATAAACCGTTATATTGGTTGAATATTTATTTTTTCTTTTGCTTTTTTTAATTCTTGATTACATCATATTATCAACCAATCAATTGTTAGTCATCTCACTTACCCAAAAAGCCATTTCCGGAAAGTCGCAGTCGAGCTACCCTCGTCGCTCTGCCAACTGTCAATGGCCTTCGCGGACGATGACAGGGCAGTGACATGGTTGCTTACACAGTCGTGAGACACTCTTAACAATTGAATAAATACGTTGCAGCCCCAGCAAGAGTACAATAGAAAAGTATCAACGCCAATAAACAGATTGAATACGAATTTTCGAGAATCACGTCAAAATTGTATAAGAAAGGATTTTGAAAAAAATATATATATAATATATAAATAAATTTATAAATGATATCCAGGTACTCTCATATACATATAGGGACTACGAAAGGACTAGACAATGTTTTTGTACGATAAAATCTCAAAAATTATTAATTCCAAAAATTTTCCCACCCTTCGTCGACAAGAAAAGAAATTTATTCCCCAGATGGAGCTCAAGGTCTTAGGGTAGACAATCGAGGGAAGCAGAAGGACAATGGAGGAATGGGGCTAGGGGAAGGAGTAGGGAGGAGGGGGATGAAACGGCTAAGGGGGAGAGGTAAGCAAGTCCCAAAAAAAAATTATCACCAATTGTCCCTCACATTATATTCCATTCAAGTCGTTCCCGCTCGAAGCCAAAGAAAAGTGAATGCGATTAAAGAGAAATAACATTTTCTTGAAAAAAAGGAAAAAAACGCAAGAGAGACGCGTAAAGGAGTGAAACGCACGAGTACGTATATGTGGCTCGTGCCAGGGCTGAATAACGACTGAAGCCAAAGTCCCCCCAGCTGCCGTTGTACATGCTTGGGGCCCGATGAGGGACGGGTGGAGAAATAAGGGCGGGGCCTCGGGTGGGGCAGAAGTCCAAAGAGGCCCCGACGGGGTCCCAATACAGACCTCGATCTCCCTATTGTTCGACTATGAGGCTTCTCTGACGTCACGTAAACGTAATAAAAATATAGGTATATTAAGCATAAGTGATATATACAAGTATATACTATCCGTCTGATCTATGTATATAAGTCCCAGAGATCTCGAGGATCTCTTTTGTTCCTGTGCTCAAGGATCGACCATTCAAAATAGATATGGGACGGAAAAGAGGGAGGGAAAAAAAGAACAGGAAGAGTTCGTGTTCGATTACGCCTTATCTTTAACTCGACCTTATCTCTGGTGGCGCGTGCGGTGTCGCAGGAAAACGCGACGACGTCCGACGGGAAGTTCCGCCGGTTTGCAAGACTTCAAGGCGCTTGCGCAATGCTCGCTCGAACGACGAGCGAGAGATCTTTGTTTCGCTTGTCTTTTTCCTCTTTCCTCGTTAGCCTGGTCATTGGGACACTGTTTTTTCGTGGAAACAAGACTCCTAGGTATATTCTTGGAACTTTACGAAATTTCATTACACTTTGCCGCCTGAGGTCAAGTCAAAGTCCACTTTGACCTTTATGCTCGTTTTAATAGTTTTTTAAGCAGTAAACAACCTTCGACTATTGGAAATTCGCACAGTTTCCTTAGGCGAATACGTACTATGTGTATTGAGGTAAAAAACAGTGTTTCAGTAGAAATAGTTACGGGAAAATCCAACACTGGGAATAACCCAGATACGTTGGAATTTTAGTGGAAAAGAAAATTTACAATTAGAAATCGAAATTACTTAAGAATCGCGAAAGATCCTCTCATCCTATCTGTCGTTAATTCTTTCGTCTCACGGCAAAGACGCGGAGCGAGTTTCAAATGAAATTCCCACGCGACGAGGGGGAGAGAACGCGACGCTATGCGCCGCGACGCAAAACTGCCGTCGCAAAGCGGGAAAGAAAGAAGCAGCTGCGAACGAGCCAGAAAGCAGCAGCATAGTGGCAGCTACAGGAGGGATGGCCAGAAAGCAACGAGCAACGGTTGCTTGCCACCTGGCCTTAGGAAGCCAGCAGCACCGGGCCTCGGTCGTCCAATGGCGTAGGGCCCAATTGGATAAGGAAAAAGAAAACAAAAAAGAAAACAACAAGCAACTCTAGTCAAACTTTTAAAAGCTTCCAAAAAGTCGATAAGACTTTCAAATTTTCCTTTATCATTCAAATGCAGATTCTTATACCTCCCGTTCATATAACTATAAAAAAAAACATTTTCACGAAAGAACCTCTATTTTTTGGAAAAACAATTCTTGTGCCTACTTTACGCGTGAAAGTATTCAAGAATCGAATGAAGTGCCAAAAATGAAAAATGCCAAAAATGAAAAATGCCAAAAATTTTACTCCCTTCGATACTCCATCTTGTACACGTGTTTTTTTTCTTCCTCTCAGAACTTGGTATCTCGCGATACGTCAATGCTCGCGTTACGTTATTAAGGGCGCATCTGCATGCACTTGAACGAAGCGACGAGAACAAAGTTGTAACACTTCCTCAGTGAATATTTGCTCTCAAAGTTTCACTATCGATTGTGCTCTTATATATACGACCAAGATAAATAGCATCGACAGTATATTAAACCCATGTAAATAGAAGCACAAAGTAAGACTAACAGACCGCTTGACATAAACAGGACAAAAACCCCATAGATAGTGATTGGTACAGTGAACAGTATAAAGCATAAATTATAAAAATTGCATAATTCCAATAATTATAGGTACAACATCACAAGGGTCTGCGTAACATCCATCAAATTTGAATGCAAATTTTTCTATAGAGTCAGCCTAATGCACCGGGCAATTTTTCATGGGGATTTCCAGGAAGAAAAGTTTATCCGAAAATTACGCAACCCCACCCCACCTCCCTTCTCTTCTCAGCCCATTGATCGATGGGTCATACGTGCATATTCACCCCCATCGCGATACAAGCATAAAGCAAGGGACAAATTTTCAGGAATATCAAGCAGACTAAATTCCCATGAAAACCCCATGAATCGTAATATTAATCCCACTCCCCTTCGTATTTCTACGTATACCCACGGGCTGTGCGAATTAACGCGTCGGAACGCGGCCCAACCGTTTCCATAAGTATTCTATGGGATTTATATGGCGAACACCCGGCCAGATACGTATAGAAGCCCATGGGGGTTGAGAGCGTTGATATTGCTATACAAGCTCTATCGATCCTCTACTGCCGGCACACCAGACTGCCTGTTGTCAGGGAGTTGATAACGATATGCCTCCCACAACCAACCCCCAACCCCAACCCCATCCCCGGTTTACTAATACCACCATAACCCTTCCCCCCCTAGTATAGTCTGTCGTATGCAGGTAAATGTATACCTATATATGAGTCTGGTTTGTGCAGCGATGCCGCCCAGTAGTAGGCAGCCTGAATACGCCAGACGGGTTAACATTATTTCGCAAATATTGCATAAATTATCTGTGTTACGCAATTTGGCCAATGCATTTGCATTGTTTTGAGTAAAATAAATTTTTTTCCAATTTTCATAGATATTTTTCAAAATTAACACTACGCATACGTATTAATAGACTGTAGTGACGTTAATGGGAGACTTGGATTAAATTATCGTTATGGGGGAATTCGATGATTATTGATTTTATCGAACAATGTTTTCTTATCAAACTTTCTATACCACTGATAAGTCTGATAGATTGTATTTTTGTTATTTTCATAATTTCGTACGTTCCTTATGGTTGTTAAAAAATCAAGTCCCACACGTATGTGCACCATAGGAAAATTCAACGAGTGCATTCCGTCCTTAAGGGGGAGAGACAGCGAACACCTTGCGCTTTTTGGGGGGGAATGTAAAATCGAATTCCCACAGACTTGCCCCTATGGTGGAACGCCATGAATCTTTTACCTTCTTTTTTCATACTCTTTTTCTATGGTATATCCTGGGAGTATAAGCATAGAGAAGAAACGGAAGGAAGGGATCGTGTATAATGGGAAGCCATGGATGTTCCTGCTTCCACGTCCTGTTCGGCACTGCGTGGTAGAAATAAAGAGGCAGCGTTACAAAAAAAAGGATAATTTCCATAAAATCATTTTCCGGGATTAATAATGGCGGATTGAGGAAAAAATTGTTTCCTACAACAATTAAAGACTGTTAATTAGTCCGACAGCGTTAAAGCCTTTCTTGGCTGACAAACTCCCCTTACAATGTCTTATTACTCTCATTACGCGCGAGTGTCCACGAAGTGCCCAAGTTACTTTCGCAGTGCGAGCAGGTCAAGAGTTCACGAGGGTTCTCAACCGTTGAAGAGAAAAAGTAAACAATATTAATTAAAAAAAAATTTTTGTATTTACTTGGCTAGTTTTTCTTTTTCAATTTTAACAGTCAAGACTGTTTTACGGATCCTTTCGGAGTCTTGTGTGTCATTATTTTTGTGTACTCTTCTTGCATAATAAATACGTCCATTCCAAGATAACCACTGACAATGGAGTCACGTCTACGTCTCATTGGCCTTTTGACACAGGACAATTAAATCATCACCAGCCTCCATTCAGTCATTGACTCTGCCAATGAACGAGCTCAATGGCGCCTTCGGGTAAATTGCGTGTGGGACGACCTTTAAGGTGCACGATAAATTGTTACCATCAAGTTGTACTTACGATTTCCGTTTGGAATTGCGAGGACGGTTTCCCGAGTGACGACGGAATGATTTGGTTGTTTGAAAAAAAATTTGTGATACAAAAGAAAATTTGAAAAAATAAATATCACGCCGAGTGACATTTTTTTTCTCCATTTTTCATTCGCTTTCGAGCATTTCAAAGGAATAACATTTATCCCAAACTCGAACATTTGTTCCATTAGGAGTCTCGAATTTAAGAGGGCGGATCAATTCCCATGAGCAACATGTTGTACGGTATCGTATGGGGTTGGCATCCCTTAAAAAGTCACTCCCAAACCACAATAGTGGACCGTACGGCATTTTTACTTTGCTCCCTATCTCTTACCACCCCCTCCGCCCCCCCACAAAACTGATAGTCGATGCAATGTAATCCAAAAGAGTGACTCATGAAATTTAAAAAAAAAACAAAACCACCCTTAACAATAATAATTGCGATAACAATACGTCACTGACTTCCAGACAGTCTTTGCGAAAAATAAAAATTTTAGAAATTTCGACACGCCTCCCTCTCATCGAATTACCCAAAGCTTCACGCATCTTCCACGATCTTCAGTAACCCGAGAAATTCGGATCTGTAACTCGCGTGCGAGTGGCTGTAGAATTTCGAAAAAAGAAAAATCAAAAATCCCAAGCCAAAAGCAACCAAGACCAAAACTGTCATAGGACGTTACAAATATTTTGTTTAGGCTACGAAAAATGCAAGGATGCTAAATAAAGGAAAGAAGTCACTTTTCATTGGCTGCCACCCCGTTCACCCCCCAACCTCCCTTCCCCCCTACCGCCCCTACCCTTAGCAGATACGCCACCGGCGCTATTCCAGTTTTAGTTTCTAAGTCTGGAAGGAACTCAAACTGTCGACAGATGTTAACCAGCCTTTAACCTTTTCAAAAAAGAAAGAAGGTATATTACCACGGTGCATCTTAAATATCTTTAATACAGACTGTACGAAGAATTCAATCTAGAACTGCACCTTGCACCACTGTGCATGAAGCGTGTATTGGTCGGTGCATAATTTTGTTTCTTTTTTCTTTTTTAAATAAACAGTCTCTTCATCTAACTAGAAATGACCAATGATAGGTATATACTTCTCTATCCATATACGCATCCAGCATGTTATTTATAGTTTGTTATGACACTAAGAGCAGTAAAACGCATCGGGCACGTGCATTGCATTACCATGGACGAAATGCGATGCACGCACCATGCATTTTCTATGCATTTTCTATGCTGCTCTTTCGACGACGCTTCACGCGTAAACGCAGCGCCGGGTACCTATACGCTAAATCCGTCCGCGGCAACGCGTTTCCGGTTTGCGCCGTGCGCGCATGCGCACGTGCATTCGTTTCCTGGGCCCTTTGCTCTTGTTCAGCCACCTTGTTTCCTCCGTGACTATTTTAACATTCGTTTTAGGTGGACGACGCCGGCATTTTATTTTCTCCCCTCTCTCCTCTCCTCACCTCTCTCTCTCTCTCTCTCTCTCTCTCTCTCTCCTCTCTTCTGTTTCCTTTGCTCTCCTTTCCTTTCCGTTCCTTTCGTTCCGTCCCAGGGAAACATCCTTTATGCGTTACCTCCACGCATTACTAATTGCATATTAATACAGGTCGGTTCGAAAACAACAAACGGAAATACACTGCAGTGCAGTTTACAATCGTTAAATGGTACGAAAAAAAGGTGAAAAAAAATTAATATAAAATCAAAATAATTAGAGGACCCATAGTTAATATTTTTTATACCGATTTTTAACATTTTCTTTTTTTCTTCTTTCTACAGAAGCCACAGGTATCGTCATTCCCTACAGGAAACGATCGAATTCAGGTACGCCTCCCCGTTCTCGAATATCAACTTCCGCTCGAGATTCGTGCCCACTTCCGTTCCCGATTCGATATCGCAGGAAGCGCCGAAAATGTTCGTGGATGCTTACGAGATTCAAGAGAATACGTATATATAGGTATATCAACAAAAAATACTCCAAACGTTAAAAAAACAACAGAAAATTCTTTTCTTAATCTCCACGAGGACGCACTTCGTGAAGTTTAACAAGCATCGTGAATAAGCGACTGATAAAAATGCAAGACAGTGTCCAAAGTCGAAACCAAAATGAGGTTCGACGATTTAAAAAAATTGTTCAACTTTTTTTCTTGGAAGTACTAAATCGACTACAGCATTGTTTACCACGTGCGACAAGTGATTGGAATCCGATAAGATAAGTAATTAACCACAAAGGAGAAAACACCAATAATATTAAGCATGGCAAATTATGCAACTCACTTGTCTGGATTATCTATATGCACCGATACCGATATACCTATATATAGTCTAGAGGGACGAGATTTAATACTGGTTCATTCAATTCAACAGCTGATAGCCAATACCGGAACAGGGAGAAACCGGTTTGGGAATCGTTGTGGGAACAAAGCAGGTTATTTCAACGTTATGACGTCAGTCAGTACTGCCAACCACTAAAAATATTATCCCCACGATGCGTAGGGATGGTCAGTGATTGCCGATGTCTGCCCTGCCAAAAAAAAGTCTCTAGACTAACCTCAAATTATTGCGTACCGGTTTTTCGAGATCGTTTACTCCCGTTTCCCGTACGACGCGCGGTGGACGAGTAAAATTGCAGTAAAAATGAGGGAGTTGACTGTTAATAAAATTTCCAAAAAAAAATTATCCCCTCCCCTTTAACCATCGTTGTGGACTTTCTTTCTTTTGCGAATTTTTCGGCAAGCTTTGGCGAAATCCGATCAACCAATCGGGTAGAAATACGGTGTACGCGTTTGAGTACCACTGAGGCGGATGATTCACAGTGCAAAAAGAGAAATCATGGGCATAAACGGGTGGGGAGCTAAAGAGAGGAGGGATAAAGATAAAGAGAACGGCGGAAGAGTGGATAGAAGTGTAAACAAGAGAAGTTGGGTGATTCCGTGAATTTTGTTTCGGTTCGAAATAAAATTTTTCTTTTTTTAAATGACAAGAAAGCCAGAATTCCCTATAGTGTTTTTGGGTATGTCTGCCATTTTGAAATTTTATCGTAAATCACAAGTTTGCTGACGTCTTTCCGGGATAGGTCAGTGTGGCATGCAATTTATCCTAGGGTAACAACAATAGCCAAGAGACGCGGGTTTCTTGAAGAAAAAGGACTTTTCGAAAAATATACGTTACGACGTAAGGCCGTCATTTTCTGCAAGGATTTCACGCACGTGTCCCGACCCCAGTGCTTTGTCCTGATTTTTTTTCATCCGTAAGGATCCAGCATCCTCCCTTACGGTCCATTCATCTCGCGCACAGTAGGAAAACTTCGAGTGGATAAGATTGCTGGGATCGACGTGAAATGAGAGCCACTTTATGTACACCGGGTATAAGGCAACACACCCAGCGACACAAAGCAAGTTTAAAGAGGAGCGTACTCGTCAGCTGTTTGCCTGCGGCATTCAGTCCTTTTTTTTTTTCAAAATGAACGCAGCAACAAAAAATTCAATACTCGGAGCATTGAGCACCACTGACGTCAGGTAAACTCAGGTATAGATATAGCGTAAGGTCTCGGGATTTAAAGGCGACCTCGATGGTTCGTCAGCTGTTTCACGAATCTCGATATTTCGAAGAAGAGGGAAGAGTATGAGAAAAAAAGAAAGAAAAGGAAAAACCGAGACAGAATGCCAGTCAGGTCGAACAGCTGGTCCAAAAAGACCTTCCTTAATTTCTATGGTTAGAAATAGGCCTGGTAGTGCAATAATAGAGATTAGACTAACGATTTACAAAGTCTGAGAATTTTCAAAAAAAAAATTTACCCAAAAAATGACTACTACGTAATTTTCGTAAAGCAAGATTCGCTGTTAGATCGTCTTATCGATACACTGTCAATTTTATTGATGTCTGTATATAGGTACGTAGGCATGCCACGTGATAATTTTATCTCAAAAGTCAAAATACTTTATTTCAAAAAAAAAAGAACATCCTGCATTCCCCGAGTGACAGTTTTGAGCTTGACAATAATAACACGGGGCTCTCCCGCAAAGTGAAACGATAAACCGACGCCGTGAAGAAGCGAAGGAGGACCAAGAGATCTCCGCGTTGGTCCAGCCAGACTCCCGTGACGAAAAAACCGTTGGCCAAGAGATAAGAGAAGCCGAAGAAAATCTGTGTAAAATTAGTATCCGTCTGCCACCATCTTCCTCCCTCCCCATCTTCACCGACCCTTTTAACCCCCCATCCCTCCTATCCCTTCCCATGCATACAGCGTACTCGAAATTACTGTAAAGAGAAAATTTTCGAAAAATCCAAAATTTTCTTTTCTCTAACCACGGCCCTGGGAATGAATTAAAGGTTCATTGTACCGATGGCGCTTCCTGCCGGTAAAACTTTCAATGAACTCGGGGCGCCCTCTTACCCGGGGGTCACGTTGACTCCTTTACGAAATTCTCGAAAACCAAAAAAAAATCTGTTTATACAGTACGACGTAGTAATGACAATGATAATAGAATTTCGAAGAAAATGAAATTCACTGAATTATTCCGGCATTTATTTATTCCCCTCCGACCCCGTCTCCCCCCCCCCCCCCTTCGTCTTTACCAAGGATCCCTTCCCCACCCCACCTCTCCTCCTCGCCCTGACCAACGATCCGAATGATCTATCCGATCGTTCGTAACTATGAAAAATATCAGATCTAAATTCTTCTCGAGAGAGAATCTTTGATCTCGAAGTAATGACGATTAGCAATGATCCTGATATCCGGATGAAATCATTTGTTGAAATTACGGTTTGACATTTCCGGCGTATAATCGTTCTTGAC
The DNA here is from genome assembly GCA_030142225.1 of Pachycephus smyrnensis. Classification (NCBI taxonomy): domain Eukaryota; kingdom Metazoa; phylum Arthropoda; class Insecta; order Hymenoptera; family Cephidae; genus Pachycephus; species Pachycephus smyrnensis. The sequence continues at coordinate 27,509 of JARQST010000389.1, forward strand.
GACTGACACTGTATACACGGCGATTGCTTATTAATTCGATCGATATGATCTTCCCTGTGGTTACGTCACTTTTTTTTTTCTTCATCTGATTTATTCGCATATTTACGAGGGTACGTTTGGAATTGATTTCAAAAAGAATGAATACGGTACTCTCCCTATTTTACAGATTTTAATCTGATACTCGTCTGAGAAAAATAAAAAAAAACGTTTTAATTTACCCATTTCGCGTAAATACACTTTAGGAATTTTTTTCAAAGAAAACTTGGGACTGGCATCGCGGCTGAGTCACTCGACATCGTGACAGCTACTTTCGTGACTGGTATCCACAATTCGAGATTCGCGAATACCTTCCGCGCTGTATTCCGTGCAACGCGGTAAAAAAAATTGCAATAAAAAAAGAACGCGTCGTAAACGTCTAATAATTGTCAAGGAAGAATATAACCCCAGGAGTTAAAGAAAAGTCAGGCCAGGTACAGTCATCGTGAATGATCGAAGGCCCCGACGGCAATAGTATCCACCGGCAAACCCCCTTGGGAGAAGAAGAAGAGGGGGTTGGAGATCGGTCTAGATACGAAGACAAAAGCCGAAGACAAAAGACGGGAGAGGAGAGAAAAAGAAATAAAAGGAAAGGAAGAAAAGAGAGGGGAAAAAAAGATACAACAAGAACACGGGAGGAGAGCTTTTACTTTGCGAAAGCGTCGAGGCACAATGGCCGACGATGGGGTGAAATGGAAAAAAAAGGGGCGGGGGAGGGGGTGGAGAAAAAAGGAGGTGGAATAGAGGGAGGAAAAAAAGTGGCGAAGAGGCAGAGAAACGTTGAAGAAGAGAAGAAGAGAGGCGCCCAAGAGAGAGAGAGGGGCGCTGGAGGACGAAGAGAGGAAAAAAAAGAAAATCAAGTGACGTTCCCGCTGCCGGAAAAGCACGAGTGATACGTATTCGTGTCAGACTCCACTCGGGATTATAAATCATCCGCCGAACGAAAGTCGGTCAGAGCCGCAGAAAAGCCACGATACGATGAGCTTTCGAAACGTTCCGCAGGCTCGCCGGGAAATGGGTTCATTTTTTTTTTCTTGCCAAACCCATTTTTTTCTATTTCGGTCAAAGCTCCGCCAAGCATTGTTCGGCAGATAACCCCCATTACGGATAGCAGTGGAAACGCGAGGCCTCGATTGAAAAAAAAAATAAAAAAAAAACAAAACAAAAAAATTTTTTAAACCAGACCACCTAGCAACGTGACAGTTATCATTGTTGTTATCACTGTGCTGTTTATGAAACGGAAACACGAAGCCGTATCTCTGCGTTTGGTTTCTATTATCTTTTAAGGGCTGGGCTAGGTAATATTTATATTTTTTAAATTTTCATTCTTACACGGATTCTACGCTTTTCGAAGGAATTCTTGATAATCACTGACTCCGTGCAGAGTCATTAGATTTTTTTTGTCCTTTCCCTTTTTTCTAATCTACCATTGAGGAATATTAAAAATAATAATAACGATAGGTCAGGCGTGGCTGCTCACCTAATCCCATTTTGCGTTTGAGCTTCTTGAGCACTTTCATCTTGCTGCGCAGAGGTGCCAAGATCGTGGTGTCAGCTGGTGGCTCGCTGACGGTCTTCTGATGATTGTGATGATGATGATGATGGTGATGATGATGATTGGGTGGTGGCACACTGGTACCGGCGATGGCAGCGTGACTGCAGCAGTGACAGGGGTGGCTTTTGCTGCCGGCACCTCTGACAGCGCACTCTCCGGACACCCCCATAAATGTAACGTTAACGCGGCTCGCGTTTATGTCAATCTTGCTGATAAATAATCCCCTTTACCACGCGATTATAGCACCGTGACGAATTAATTATTTATTTTATTTTATCCTTCAATTTCTCGCGATTACGTTTTCACCGTATTTCTCAGTCACAGTATACATATATATACATATAATATATATATATCTCTATAAATGTATCACACACACTCGACGAAAGTTAGACTAGAAGACGTTCTTTTGTTTTTCTTTTTTTTTTCACCTCTTCTCTTTCTTCTATAAATACTAAACAGTCTCTCAAGAAAAAAGAAATCGATTCGGGACAGACGATAAAAGGTAATGGATACGGGGGGTAAAGGTATAATAATAATAAATATATAAAATTCGCGCTTATGGAGTATAAGGGTAGGGGTGTATTATGGAGGGGGATGATTATGGACTGACTCGACTGTTAACGCGCACAAAACTATTTCTCGAATCGTGATTCCCTAACGACCCTAAAAACCGGCGGACGAGTCCGCGTGTCCTGGAGGGGATGAAAACTCCCTGGTATATCCGAGCGAGATCCTCACTCTAGGAGCTCTCGTGGCCGACTGACGATTCTCGTGCCGGAGCGCCAGGGTATCGCCGTTCGGCGCGCGAGCCATTGGCCAATAGGAGACGAGCTCACCCCACTCCAATTAAACAGAAGCGACTTTGGGGTGGGGATTGGGCACCTGGTGGACAGCTGCCCTTACCTGGCCGCACCGGGCTTCGATGTTCAGTATTTGCCTGGCTATGCCGGCTATACTGTATATGGGAGTATATATAGTTTTATGATATATAATACTCTAGGATAGTACGTTATTGTATTATAGTCTGGAGCTCTGATGGTAATATAGGTACTCTGCTGTACGTCTATCGTAATATCAATGATGCATGATAACGAAGCTTGTAAGTACGATGATTAAGGGTACGCCTACGTCATTTCCTGATTGGCACGCGTTCTGTCGTGACAATATATTTTTTTGGGGTTTAACGTTAATACCGTGATTTTAGGTAGAAACGATTTTTTTTAAGTGTCTGGATATACAAAATTGAAATTTTCTATTACGATTAATTTTGGTTTAAAGGAGTGATACGGCGATTACGTGATTTTACAGGGTTATAAGTAACAAGGGGGTTAGGTCGTATTTGATTAAAATTTAATTATGTTTTATGGATCAGAAATAGATAATGGGATGCACCTTTGAACGTTTAATCGGGGATTAAGTTTCGGGCAAAATCTATCATGGTAATTTTAGATTATTACTCGGATTGTTAATCTACAGTGTAATTTATATACTCATTAATTTTGTAAGATAATATATATATGTTTTGCAGGGTATAAATGTTATGTGATTAAGTACCCCCGTGGCTTTTTTTTTTCTTAAAGATATACTTGAATTAATTTACTACCAGCATGGTTTCCATCTAAGAATGTACGTCTTCTTTTTATACCGTTCCTACTGTCGTTCCATGGGGCCCCATCATGCAGATCGGCAGAAGATCGTGTTTCCATGGGATACGAGATCACTATGTTGTCCCATGAGACATCTCTGAATGCCACAAGGACCACGTGGAAATGTCACAGACCATGACTTCGCGTGGTATTATCATTTATCAAAATATTCATTTGACCAGAAATGGTCGGTGTGCGGGCACCTTTATACGTTTACTTAAGATCAGTCCGATTTCTTTGGCGTATAAATATGGTTTAGTTATCGTATATACAGTATATATACCACCCCTGGCTCTATTAGGAATGCGGGTTACAGTTACGTCGAAGTAAAGCATTTTTGAAACTACCCCTATGCTTGTGGAATTTTTTCAAATTTTCCTTTTACTCGCCATAACGAACTTCGAAAATTGAAGAAATTCAATCTTCGGCGAAATCATTCGATATCCTGACAAAAGTGCAGCCACCACCCCCAACCCCCGAGAGGATATTCTCATTGCAGAGGGATGAAATTAAATTACCAGCACGTCACGGCAAGGATTTCAATTTCTTCGGGATTGACGATGAAAATTGAATTTTTTGGAGGGTGGGGGGAGAAAATCGATTGGCTTTTTTTATCTAGATTTTATCAACCCTTACTGTCCATTCTTTCTATTGTAATATTACTGCATCGCACGGGATCGACCTGTACGTACTATATCGAAACGTCAAAAATCATCTGTTGCGTACCCCATTTTATTTCCACCTCAATTATTCAACCCCCCCTGGACACCCCAATTCGAATGAATACAGGTTCGAATCAACGAGGTACACTCGATGCACTTCGTGCACTCGATGCTCTGCATGCTTAACGATATTCGTTCCGCATTATGCACCCTGGTTGCACTTGTCGATTACGCAGATGCCTGACACCTAAAAAATAGCATCAGTCAAAACAGAAATGAATCAGGTGTCAAAATCCAAAATTTTCATACTCAAAAAAGGAAAAATAAATACGGTATACAAAAAAAAAAGACTGACACCCGGTATATACCGATAGTCAAATTACAATGAATAACGTAACAGTCGTACGTATCTGCTTTATTTGTTTGACAATAAAAAAGAACAAAATATATATAAAAAATGGAATAAAGAAAGAGAAAAAATATGTGAAAGGCGGAATCGTACTCGACGACCAAGGAAGGAAGGAAGGCTCGGCTTGTCACGCCGAGCGATTTTCACGCACTATTCACGCACTCCTCGCTCACTCTCTCGCTCGCTCACCTACTCGCCCATTGACTCCGTCTCACTCGCTCTCACGCGAGTTCAGAATAGGAAGCAGGTTACATCTTCGCATCCAGACTATGGGAAATATGCCCACGGCACCGTAGCTGCGGTTTCCTTTCGCTTTAACACTCTACATCCTCTACCTGGATGGTCTGTACTGACTATACTTACTATACCGACTATACTAACAGCCATAGTGACGTAGAGCAGTAGTTCAATGAGAATAGTCAAATTCAAAAAAAAAATCATTTTCAATCAAAACGTTGCTGGCTGTCGAGTCTATTTAAAAAATATTGCAGGTGAAGGAAAGAGTGCATTTTTTCTTTTAAAGTCATTTTATGCAACTTCACTGTCTAATAGCAATTTGCATGACGTTATTAAAGACTAGCAAAAAGTGTGCACTGGACGTCTTGATGAAGTCTATGCATTGTTCTTAGGGATTTCTTCTTGTTAATTGCACGTTGACCGCGTATGCAGTGAAGGCGTGTGTGCACGTGAAGTGTGAAGTGCTAACGATTTTTCATAAGGATGCGCGCCTATGAAATGTGAATGAAGTGGTGGAATGGCGGGAACGAGGGCGTGAATGAATAAGAACTAGGAACGTGGATATATAGTACGAGACGAATGAACGAGTGAATATATATGAAAATATATGGTATATATTAAATATATGAAATATATTAAATATATGAAATATATTTAATATATGATATATATGGAATATATGGTATCACATCAAGAGAATATCCGAACACGTGTAAAAATATAAAATGGCTTAAGATAAAATTGATTTTCAAATAAATCTATCGTGCTGTCATAAATAAACTATTTGCGTTTTATCCATTCTGTACTTTGATTCGTATACCGTGACTTCCGGTCAGCCCTTCATTCCGCATGGAGTATACGTTAATTAGACTGGCAGTTAATTGGTTAATCGACTTCGAGGAAACGGACACGCAGCTGGTTAATTCACAGCGGTAAATTGAAAAATCACACGGACAGTAATAAACAATAGATATAGTCCACCTATCATACACTTATAAGCACAAGTACAGAGATGGTACAGTGAAATTAATATTGGCGGTAAAATTTGAAATATTCAAAATTCATTGTCATAGGACGTTCATCTCATAAGAGGCTGCAGATGCATATCGTGTATATATATATACACAGCAAAGCAGAATGCACGCAAAGGCAGAGTATGGATAGAAGTTAGTGAAGGCAGAGAGAACACAAGAGGGGTTGGTTGGTACATAACCTAAAAGGAAGAGGAGGACACGGAGTGGCAGTAAGTATAGGAAAGGAGGGTGGTGAAGCCGGCATCCGATGGGGTGGCCCGGGGGCGCGTGTGCATATAATATAATGTGAAATAGCGGAAGCAAGGCGGATGGCAGGAAGTCGGGGAGACTGGCGCGTGCGCGTTTTGGTGGCCCCTCTTTTCTTCTCGTATATGCAGCAGCCAGAGGGGGACTGGCGAGAGGACTGGCGAGAGGGCTGACGACTGAGCCGGGGGTATAAACTGGATACCACACCAAGGGAAGTAAGTAACCTCGCGTTGGGGTTTGCTTTGGAGCTGCTCCTTGTCGAATCCCTCCATCGAAAAATGGGGGGTGGGTTAACCAAAAGAGGGAGACAAAAAAAATGTAGAAACCCCCTAGAGGGTATTTTGAACGTGTATCGTCGGGCTCCTGTTACAGGATTTCTCAAAATGGTTGTCAACCTGGAGACGCGTAAGGAGTGGAGAGTGGATGAGAATTTTGAGAAAAAAAATTTTCATTTTGATTTTGGAGTGACAAAGGGATGTTTTTGAATCGAAAAAAATGTCTGTCGTATAACATTGAGTTTTATTGTGTATTTATTGTTTCGAAAATTTGAATCGGCCTTGAAGAACGGATCTATTTTTTCGTATGATTTTTGTCAATGTTTTTGGATTTTTTTGGGGATTTTTCGTCGGTAATAAAATTTTGAATTTTTATTTCTATACGGTTGAGAGACACTGCGTGCCCTGGCACCCTTTGCAATTCAACTTTGCTACCCACTCCTGGTCGCTCACATCTGACAGAGGCATTGACCGAAAATTCGATTTTTTTGTCTTCTACCCTCCTCTCATTTATTCTCGCTTTTTTCTTAACCCTCCCCCTTCAGGTAAGAACAGACAGACAATCGAAACAGAGGTAAGTAAAAAAAGAGTCTATCAATAAGAATTTTATCAATTATCGCTTATCAGCCCTGAGCAAGATTTGATTTCAAAAACTACCCCCCCCCCCCCCACTTCCTCAACCCCCAAATAAAATAAACAACGAAATCACCAACAAACTAATATTTACAAATATTTTTCATCTCGCGATAAGCGACACCATCGTTACGTCAATGGCTGTGCGTTTCATTCGCCATATTTAAAACCCCATAAAGTGTTGGTAGGATGCGCACAGTGAATTTCCCGTGCGTGTGGCATATAATAAAAGCGATAAGCGTTCCCCATAAGAAGGAAGAGGTGTTGCGAGGAAGCGGATATACGCTCGGCGATTTCTTATAGAATTGTTATGGGATTCTTATGGGATTGAAATAGCGTGTCGGGGGGAAGTCGAAATATTTCACGACCCACCCTATACATTCTTAAAAAAATCTGAAAGCGCGTACAGGTGTTTTTTCGCGTGTAAAAAAAATAAATAAAAAAACCCCATAAAAATTTCAAAACATTCGTCACTGAAATCCCGTTAATGCAAATACAACACGGTCATTCGTACGAAGATAGCATGGGGACAAAATGGAGACTAGAATCCCAGCCGAGGTTTCAGCCCATTGTGGGACAATCATTTAATTAAACAGTCATTCGTACGTATAGAGGCAGTGGCCGAGCATGAGCACAAGTACGTCTGCACTTTTTTACAGCCATGACTTGCCTGTACTTGATACGTACTTGAAGTGCACTTGATATGCACTGGACGACTCTCAATTACATAAAGCACCACCGGGTATACCGTTGAAACGTGATTTCAGTCGGGGGAGGGAATAAAGTTATTTGTAAATTACAATTAATTCTGACAAAGGAAAATTCAACGTAGCAACGCGTAACGAGCATTGATGCAATTAACGAGTGAAATTAATTGAACAAAAAAAATCATAGTAATAATAACAGGCGAGTATTCAATTGTAAATTCCATGTGCCTCTTTTTGTTCCGGTCGGTAAAGCAGATATTTATTTGATTGTTACTTCATCTCTGAACTCTTTAATAACTGAGGGAGAAGTTAATCGGGGATTGGAGGGGAAAAAACTGGTACGACTCCCCTCTCTTCAAAAAAAAAAGACAAACAACGATGCACCCTGATGGCTGAAGAAAATGTTAGAATTATGGCGTATAGACTTTCTGTATTTTTGGGAACGAGTCTAAATACGATTCCTGCCGGCAGATGCGTTTTTGGGTTATTTTTGGAAAATCTAAACGAGGAAACTCCAGTCGGGATGATCCATCGCTCCGATGTCTGTACACCATGAGAATTACTAATAGCGATTAGAAATAGAAAGTCAAAGTATCACGTGTTGGTAATTAACAATACTAAAAAAAATATGGCTTTCTACGTTCCACCTGGGAAGACTATAAAAAAAGGTATGCAGAAATTTTTTTTTACAAAAAAACTGCACAATTCGACAAATCATCTTCCAGTCTGTCCTACAGACAGAAGCACGGAAAAATCTCTGTACCCATGTGCACGGAGCATTGAAGATTCGAATGCGACTAGAGCAAAGAGATAAAGAAAAAAAAAGAAAAAAGAAAAATCCAACGAAACACAGCCAGCTGCATAGGGGCATCAGTATATACGAAACTATCGGCACTTCATCCCCCTCATCATCATCATCATCATCATCGTCATCGTCGTTGTCCCGTACTCGCCGCGGCCGATCCCCATACTTTTCCCACAGAGGGCGACAAGGATAAAGAAAAACAAGAAGAAAGACAAAGATACTCGCCTTAGTTACATCCCGAAGCCTTCACCTGCGCCCACCATAATACCCATAATAAAAAGCCGTAACAGAACGTAACGCATTTAATGCATCTCCCTAAGACCAACCTCCGCAGCACATGCTCAAACGTCTATACGATAGTTGCCCATACCTGAGATGGATGCGGGTTGGCGTATCAAAAACCTCAATCGTTAATTTAAAAAAAAAATTAGCACCATCCGTCATTCTACCAATGATGCAACATTTTTGAAATTGTGTACAGTGTAATCGACTATGGCTAATCTACATGTAGATTCGAGTGGATCGAACGTACTCGAAAATCGAGTGTAGACAGAGTGTAACGTATGAGCGAAGGAAAAAGATATATAGAAGAGGAGTTAAAGAGGAGGACGTAAAGAGGACGTAAAGAGGACGTAAAGAGGACGTAAAGAAGAGATCGTAAAGAGGAGATCATAAAGAGGTATACTTTTAGGAAAAAGCGGCATAATCAAAGGGTAAGGGTATAAATTATAAGAGTCGACTACTGCCTTTTTGTATTCAATTTTTATCGTAGCAATATATATATACACACACTAGACTGTGTGTACGAGAGTACGTATGTAGATCAGCCTATCTAGGCTGGCTGCTTGGGAGAACTCTGCCGCCACTGAGTATAAAGACAGCAGGAGAGGTTGTTAAAGGGGAGGGGGTATGTAATCACGTAATCAGCTTTTTGGTAGAGCGACAAAGCCGGCCATTATCTCATTGCTCAAATAGACCGCTCAAGTATCCTTAGTACATAGAAGTACGTATATAGAGGAGATTGCTAAGAGAGAAGTACATAACGTAGTACATTTATTAACGTATGTGATAACTGGTGAATATTTATTGACGAATAAACGTATAATATTATAATACAAGAATAAAGGTAATTTGAATCGTTAAGGTTTTCCCGCCTTTTTTCAAATTTTTTTGTCGGTATCAACGTCTTTTTTACATGGCGGCACCGTATATCCTGTTTTGTAGTGGGCGCGCCATTAGGTTGTCCCTTTCTTCAACTTCAACTCGTGAAACGTTCACGTGACGGCTCGTTTAAGATAAATTAAGGGATACCCATAAGGTTATTAGCATAGACTTATAATTTACCAAGAGACACAAGCGCCACGCGGCAGACATGTGGTTTGCGGTTCTTCTTCTTTTTCTTCTTCTTCATCTTCGTTCAGGTGCCTCGTGGCTGAGCGACCGTTACTTCGAAGAATTTGAATTTGAATTTAACGACGAATTCGCGGGCAACCACTCTAGTCAAGTGTAAGACACTAGTTGGCGGATTTGAAGTGCAAATCAGTGTCTTTGAGGGTAAGTTAGAAAGAGAGAAAGAAAAAGAGAAAGAAAAGAAAATCATGCAAACAAAATTGATGAAAGGGAAACGCATAATGAAGGCTAACAGAGAAGAGTCGTGATACAGGGTGACGTTTTTCTTGAATGAAGGTAAAATACACCTGTCGGAGTCTATGGACTCTTTCTATAGAAAAGACTGGCTATCAGTTTTCCAGAGATACGAGGACGACGGGAGTCACTCGGCCAGGAGGGAACCTCCCCCTCTCCCTCTTCTTTCCTTTTTTCATTCTTGTTTCTTCGCCATACAGAGATGCAAGCACCTGTCCAACGAATTTTCAAACTGTTCTACTAGTCTCGCGTTAGAGTATAATTCAAACGCTTCTTTTTACGGCTTCGCCCACTTCAGCCACTTCGTTCAGTTCCTACTTTGCGTGTTTACACGCGTCTAACAAGTAAGCGTGATCTGGAACATCTGTCCATGACCGGTGAATAAACCGATAAGAGATATCAAAGAGCGGTTCACGTATAGAAAATGTTGAAAGGCGGTAAAATTTGAAAAATTCCAAAAGCCTGTACGATTTTGATATTATTTTTTCATAATTCAGTACATAAATATTACTTCATCTCACAATCTTACTAGGGTCAAGATCGTCCTGGTAGTTACATAAAGACTTCCGGCAGAGTAAAGATTAAGCAGTTATTTGAGATGAAATTCATTGTTGCTCTGTATTTGCTGTTTAGCATATATCTGATTCGAAAATCATACAAGTGAGACGATGAAATATAAATTGTATATAAGGTCACGTGACGCTCTGCTTAATATTTGAATTTTGAATCTGTCAAAAAAATAATTGTCATTCCTGGACCAAGATTGGAGGCTGCGTAAGATGCAGGTTAAATATACGCGTAGTTGACAATGGCTGTTTTATCATTCGGAACGAATAAATATTTGGTTTGTTTTTCATAGCCGCGCCTATACTCTGTTCGGTATAATCGTGTTGGGATTTATTACGTAAGTGGTTTTTGCGGTTATGCAAGCTTATTACTGTAAGACGCCTTACGTGCTGCACTAAATTGCACTGCGAGATACGACATGGTGGGAATTCAAGAACGGTTCGGCTCCTAACCATTTTCTAATGGCTTCCTAAATGGTTTCGTATAACGGTGACGTTTTCGAAGAGGCTTAGTGACGCGAGAGACATGCCGGGAAGATGCTGTGTGAAAAGTGGGCGGGATGCTGTAAGAATGAAAGAAAAAAAATTATACAATACCCTTTGAGGGATATCCAGCAGAGACATTTTCTTGATGCTCAATACCGAAAAGCGTGCTATTCAGAATAGCCAAGATCACGTGCGAATTCAAAGAAAAGCAGTTCCTTTAAAAGGACACGAGTCCTTTGACGGCTAGCAAGAAGTTACGTTCGGTTACAAAAATATTTTTAAAAAATTCTACTCCAGCAAATCCTATTCGCCTTAGATTAATGTAAGTGGTATCGGGTATTTTGTAAAAATTTTATAATTTGAAAAATAAAATAAAAAGGTTTGGCCAAGTACCATCCATGCGTCACTGGCAGGTTCGTAATATTTGTTCAATTTCTAACGTGTCCTGGAGGTTTTAGAAAACTTTCCAAAATTTCTCATGGTTACGTCCGTTCCTGTCTCTTTAAATGGACCGGGGTTTCTCAGCTGACAATCACAATGTATACCTCGAGCGAAAACTAGTAGACATTCGCCGAAAGGACCTTTGCGGTTTAAATGTCCTTGCGTGGGACTGTTCGTCGCGCTATCCCACGCAACCTATAGTCCTTTTGTAAATCAGCTGAGACCTGTTCCGTAACTTTAAATAACCAGCAGGTACCCAGCCAGTGAAGTCGAGGAAAAGGGCAGCAAAGGTGAGAGAAAAAAAAAGAGTGCAGGTAGAAAAGAAGAGAATCGACAGGACGAGTCTGGAGCGCAAGTAACAGGAAAAAGGATCCTTCAAATATACGCAATTCACCTTCACACTACAATAACCAAGAAAAAAAACTGAACCACCATAAGAGATCCTATGGGACTTTCCGTTACATCGCGTAAAATTTGTCCATCATCCCTTACCGATACTCGCCTCTGGACCACGATCAAAACGGAAATGGAAGAGTCAAAAGACAGCTCAAAAATCTGAATCCCGCATGGCTGCGAGACTTGTGCAAAAATTTCTTATACAGACAGACGACGAAATATACAAGAAAGAAAGAGAAGGTACGACGAGAAATAAAAGAGAGAGAAAGAGAAACGAACGATAAGGACAGAAGAGCGCAGGGTGCGTTGGGCGCAGCGACAAAGGAGTTGGAAAAGAAAATAAAAAGAAAAATAAAGAAAAAAAAAAGATTAAAGAAAAGGAAAAGAAAAAAGGAAGAAGAACGCGCGTCGACGAGGCAGGTGCGTACGCGTGCCACGAACCAATCAGAAGCCAGGGTTCCCCTTCGCGTTGGATACGTGAGACCATTTATCGTTTCTTTCGAGAAAGGCGCACGCTTGGGCTCTCTTTCTCTCTTTCTTGGCTGCTTCTCTTGCGCCACGCGATGGGAGGCCTACGAGGACGAGGATATCCTCTACCTGGCCTGAAAAAGGATGCGTAAAAAGGAAAGGAGCGAGAACGTAATACAGAGGTGGTTGGCACCGGCGTCGATGCATCTTCGATGCACCTTGCGCTTCTCGATCCCATTGATAAAATTCCAAAGCCACTGCCTTTGGGGGATAAACGAAGAAGAAAAAGAAAAAGAAAACGCATACGGTAACAGCCTCGAACTTTCCCGTTAAATGGATTTGCCGTGGACGACGTCAAACTTAAAGCAAACCTTGACCACAATTCTTTTTATTTTTTAAAGAGAATATCTTTGCGTTTATTAAAAAAGAAAAAAAATAATGCCACTACCTATAAAGGAATATGAGAAATTTTGTAAAGAAACCAAAGTGCCAATTACATAGGCTATATTATTTAATCATTTTATTTTTACGTCAGGCATCTGGATTACTGCCCCGTTACGTAAGAAATAAATGCCAACAGGAATGCGTGTCGCGTTGCGATCGATAGTCCCCGAGAATGAGAACAATGAGACACTGGAGACCCGCGAGGGGGCAGAGATAAGAAAAAGAAAAAGAGAAACACAAACGAACTCGGAAATCAAGAGAGCCTTCGACGTTAGACACGATGACAAACTATGGTTGACGTCTTAAACGTCAAAACATTTATTTACGTATTTCTTACGGATATTTCAAGGCAAAATACTATGGCCGCACGTCGAACGGGTACAAGATAATTTACAACGACCTAATTAATCGGCACAATCTTAATTGGCAACTTTCCCCCAGGATCTCGTGGAATCGAATCGATAGGCCGCAAAAAATTTTATTGATTTTTTCTTACGTTTTTTTTTCATAATTTTTGTCTTGCTTTTTTTTTATTAACCCTCTCCCCCACCACCCTCTCTCTCCCCCTCTCGTCTACCCATCATTTCGTCTCTCTGTCCCACTCACTGTTTTCACCGCAAGAAATTGTCCACCGCCGGCATACGCAGCTGCCGCAGCGAAACGAAGATGAAGACGAGGCTGAAGATGAAGACAAAGATAATAATGGTTTAACATGCATACCGCGAGATGACTGGCATTAATGTAATTGAAGAAAAAAAAAATTAGTCTTAAAAAGAAATCGATACCCAACGCTTGAAAATTGAAATAAGACTCTCCCCTTATAATTGCATAACATATATGCACGCGGGCACGCGATAATTGACACTGAATAATTATTGCGAATGTAAACATACCTTTTCGCAATTCGCATTCGATATCCAATGAAACGGATGCCAGATTCTTATCGTGATCGAATTATTCTTCGGATATCATTCGAATCAATTGATTTCTTTCTAATCGCACTATCGATTCCCAATTACGCTCGATCTTCCTTACGATATTTCTTGTAATACTCGTAATCATCGATATTTTGACCCTTTCTTTTTTCTTTCCATTTAAAAAAATGACACGTAATACGCTTGTAAGCTATTTATAATACGGTCAGTTGAGAGCAGCTTGCGCTGTAGTACCTATAGAGCAGCTGCCACGCGGAAAGAAAAAGCAATTAAACAAATTCATTGTAAAATCGTGACGATTCAATCATCGAATTGCTGATTCATCATCGAAATATCAAAATATCAATACGAGACGTCCATTCGAAAGTAGGTGGTAGGTTGGGTTGGGTATAGCCAAGATAAAAGAAAATCAAGAGAGTTAGATGGCTTGAAAGAAAATTTCCATTAAAAAGAAATTTTCAAAAAAATTATATTAGTCATTACGTTAACGATCATTGAAATGAATGACTGTTTAGTCACGTGATTAAATGCGTATTAGTCATTGCCTTAACTGTTGTCGCGCGACAAAGAGAAAGGATAATCGATGGTGGAAAATGCAAAGAGCAAGATAAATACAAAGAGAAGGATACCTCGTATCTACGTGGGGCACGTGCCCCGTACGCGTCATGAGAGTCAATAATGATTCCTGCTTGTTTCGATGCTTTGTGTGCGTTTCTTTTTCTTGATTTTTTTTTCATTGGCTCGCTTTGCCTTTCTTTTTCTTTCTCTTTCTCTTGCTATGTCCCTAAGCCCTTGTTGCCTTCACGCGAGAATTCACGGCTCGAGTCATTGACTTCAATGACGACTTCCTGGCTCGATTACTCAAGCACAGTCATTTATTCTTTACGAGACACAGCACCGTTTAAGACAGTCATTTATACGGACGTGTTTAATAGCGCGAGGATATGAAGGTGCGTTCACACTTACTCTTGCTGAAGAAGGTGACGGATTCAGTGTGGGGGACTTACCTGTAACAGAAAAAAAATTTATAAAAATATTAAATATTGCATATACGTATAAGATACAGAGGAAAATTGTAAAAAAGTAAAACAAAATTTTGATAATTTTTCAAAATTCATAAGGGCCCAGTATAAAGTATAAAAATTTCAGAAAAATTAGTATAGCTGTGGATCCCAATGACGGGACCCCCCTTCCCCCCTAAATCTAACGCCACGTGCAACAGGCTGTCTCTGCAAGGGGGCGAGGGGGTAACAAACGGGAGGATCCAATTGAAGCAGAAAAACATCTGGAAGGGATGGAAACGGGGGACTGGAGGGGTCCGAAAATAAGGGCCAATTTTACTGCTAGTGTCGGAATGCGGGGCCCCCCAAAAGGTCCATTTGAATAATACAATAGGGAAAAGGTGCCAGGGACAATCCTATACGCACGTAGCTGCTGCATCCTCCGCGTCCCCCTCGGTTGTACCCTTTTTGTTTCCCTTTTGCAAAATTTCATTCCGGTCCCCTCCATATTCAGTACCTCTCATCCCTCGAGTATATGCCAGCCCTTCGCTTCGCCATGAAAATGATCCAGGTGAGAGGATACCAAAAATTTTTTACACAAGGGGGGGCAGGGCAGGGGACAGGGGATCCCTTCGAGGGAGGCCCCTCCCCTTCGTACACGTTGCATCGCCATGTATAACCAGGTGAACTGGAATTTATGTGCCCATTATAAATCCACGTGATGACTGGCGGAACCCCAATTTTGAAAAATTCCTATACACTTTTTGAAAGCGCTATTCAAATTTCATTGGTAGTCCACAAAAAATTGAAAATACTCTTAAAAAATTGTAAAGCAGTAAAAGTATCTCCTATAACAAAACGCAAATTTTTTTAATGCATTTTCAATAAACCCTCTACAAAGGCATTTTGAAAATTTTTCTAGTGCGTATCCCTGGTTACGTCATCGACACTGACCTCTACAGCGCGTTTCACGTGCATTGACGTCCATATTGCAAAAAGCATATATATAGGTATACGGGCACACGTGAGAAGCCACAAGCATGTGTTATCCAGGTGTCGATATGGGGGTACATGTCCATGGGGTATGCGTATGGGGTAAAGGTAAAGCCCAGGTGCACCGATTCCGATGGTGTACCGTCAATAGATTCCGGGTTGGACCCCATTGATTTCCGATGCGCAATCCCTGGATGCCAATGCAGCTGCACTACTCCGCGACGACATGCAGATGCACTTGGGATGTGTCAGGGGCTCTAATGTATTTGCACTCCCATTGAATTAAACTGCGCCTCCTACGGAGAATTTACCCGAGCACGTGCGAGTATGCAGCGCAGCATCCCCGCGATCAATGATGGTCTATGGAAAATGTTGAAAATTGAAAAATGAAAATTTGCAAATTTCCAAAATTCAAAACAACCTTTAATCGTCCAAGGCACTAACGACGACGCGAATCGGTCGAGACACATCCAAACTGTGCTTTTTAAAAGAGAATGAAAAATAAGGGTGAAAAAAATATTAAAAAATATTATATAAGTGTATCTGTGCATTGCTTTTGTAAACAAGATATTTTGTTATGCAACAAGAAAAGTATCTATATATTTGCATTGTGTCTGGATACACAAAGGGATCAATCCCGATTGGGTATCTGTTAATGTATAAACGTCCGTTAGCCTCTTATTTCACCCTATCGAATTTCTCAGTCTCGTATCCATTCAAATCCTTCCCCCCACCCCCCGAGATAGTCAAACAGTAAAGGAAAAATAACAAGAAAGAATGAAGAAGAGGGGGATGAAAAAAAAGACAGTCCCAAGGGGTTGGTGGAAAGCCTATTTCCTGTGGCGTGCCACGTGCCTATTCTGGTTACTAGGCAGACTCTGTCGTAGCTAAAGTGCCGCAAAGTATCCCTGCCATACTAAGAATCGCTACCAACCCTTAAAGGCACTCTGGACCTTTAGATCTCCACAATCCTCACACCCCTATCATCCCCGAGAAACGGAATTCAAAAAGACGACAGTCATCCGAAAAAAATGAATATAAATAAAAAAATTGCCCAAAAGCGCACGTAACTTTTTCCAAAAAAAAATGTAATAAAAATAAGAACGTCAGGGCCGTGGAAAATGGTCCATGATTTATCTCGAAGGGTAAATGGTGCATGATGACTAAGGGACAAGGTCACGTGAATTAACAGACAAAGACAAAGACAAAGTGGATGCCTAAAGGAAGCAAAATGGCGAGTCTTTGTAAGTTTACGTAACTACGCGTGTAAGACACCCTGTATGCTTAAGAGAGTATGATGAACGGAGGAGGAGGAGGAGGGTGGGGGGTGGGATACAGGCAGAGAGTAGAGGTAGGTAAGTGCGTGGTTGTTGCCAAGCGGAGGTGCTTCTCTGGCAGTCAGTGAATGTCAGCTGCCTCCTTATTCCGCGACTCGGGCGTGCGAGCCAGACGCCATTGTTCGATCGACAATACTAAACCGAACCACTCACAACATATCCCATTCATTAAACCCACCCACTTTATTACGCGACGTGAACGTAGACATTTCTTTTTCTTCATCCCCTGCGCGAACGTCTGCTTACAAGGTGTATACCTATAGCTGCTGCAGTCCCCGTTGCTACCCTTAGACGGCCGGAGACACCAGTTCCGCTCGGTGCGGACGAAAGCGAGGGCGTTAAAAATAAAAAAATAAATTATCAAGATGGCGGCAGTGCTTTTGCCACTGGGAATGATTTTGTAAAATCATTTTCTTTGAATATCAAATTCTCGAATTGTAATAAGGAAATTTATGGGGGTGAATTCGTAGGACTTTTTTTATGGGGGAGGATATTGTTAGATATTGGTCCAGGGGCCATCTTCTTGTGGTTTATAATGTCAATAGAGTCCCCTGAATATGAAACTGATGCTGGATGATGGACCGTCAGTGTATGTGTAATGGTGGACTTGTTTTTGGTTCGTGGTAAAGAATAATAATGATAATATATAGATATAGAAATAATAGGGATACAGTTGGCAATCCTTATGGATCCCTGGACTGTTACGATACGCGTTTTCATGTAAACGTCAACTGAAGTGACCATTGGTCAGTCTGAACAATGACCCGATCGTTAAGGTTTGATTGTCCATCGATTGTTTACGATTTCGCGGACAAATGGACCAATTCTCTGTATACGCTTTCGACAAATGGTCACTTCTCTTATGGACATTCGTTACCCTCGAGTGGCTGCAGCTCCGACTGGGACGCGTGAGAAGCACCGTGACCCACGTGTCCCTGGATAATTTAATGGCGAGAAAGAAAAAAATATAAAAAAAATACAGTGGGTGCGATAACAATCGTTATCGAAAAGGTAGAACAAAGGTAGAACAATATATAAAAAATTTAGACGACGCAGATAAGATTTGAAAATAGAAAAATAACGAGAAACTGCATAAATCAAAAATGCATCTCCACGCGACTACCCCGAATAAAAAATTTTGTTATTCGATTTTTGGATTAAAAAATTCTTTTGAAATATTAAAACAAGCGCATGCCGTACAAAGCAAAATGGAGTATATCGGTAAGAAGGGGAATTATTAATCTGCCGTGCCACGTGACCCGTCTGTCGTGAATTTTCGAAAAAATTCCCTACTGGTATACTCGCGGCCAACACGACCGGCAGCGACGACGTGGATTAATCGTCGAAAATGCCAATTAATCTCGCCTATCGTAAAGATCGGACGTGGCACGAGTGCGCCAGCCGAGAAATTCATCAAAACAGAGTCATTAAAGGCTGCACGACGGCAGAGAGTATAGAGGGAACGGATAGAAGAGACGAAGCTGCTGAGAAGAATGAAATGAACGTATAGTCAAAGGGAAGCGAAGGTGAGTTCTCTTCTTTTCGAAAAAAAAAGAAGGAAGAGAAAAAAATGGCCACGTGCAGCAGCGAAGTGGTGTCAGCTGGTGAGGAACGGGACCATACGGTTATTCGATGGGCTTAGCAGGTTTTTATCGAAAAAATTATCGACGCTCTTTGCCGATCCTGTTATTTTTTTTTCCCACCCCCTCACCGCCTATCGAATCAAACGGTACTGGACCAATACCTACGCATTCGTCTGTGAATTTCTAAAGAATTTTTTTTCAAAATTTCCTACGCGTAAAATCAAAAGTTTGTTAATATAGAAAATACCCAAAAAATTACCAAAAAATACGTATGATTTTTAGCTAATCCTTTCTGGACGTCTCCAAGATTCTAATTCGATCCGGAGTAATGCCCTGCACTTTGTACGAGACAATTAAAATACGTAAAAGGAATGAAAGTGAAAGAAGAAAAAGATAAAAAGCAAAAGAAAGGAAGCCGAAAGTAAAGACAATGGCATCGGAGGCACTTTGAAGGTTCATTGCTCGATTTCTTTAAGGATCGTCTCAAGAGTCGCCTAAAACCCCATGGTTATCCCCACTACGATATTCGACATGGGGTACCCAGTGGAACCAGGAGCACGGGGCACACCATGGCGCGTGGCCCCCCTGCTCCCAAGGCAATGGTGCCCTTGCCCAAGAGAGATCCTCGACATCTGTCCGGGGGCCTCCACAACCACCACCCCTAATAAGTTCACTTGGTAACAGCCTCAGCTCCGACCCTCCTCTTCCTGCTCCTAGAAGCACGATACGTGTTTCCCTTATTCCCCATAGCACCCCATAGAAGAACCCATATACCCTCCTTGCCTTCTAGAACAACGAGCCACAATGCTTAAGTCTTACAATTTTTTGCAAACTAGCATTAATTATTAAAAAAAACAATAAATAAAGATCCCACCAATCTTGAAATCCGCCCAAAAAATATTTTCGTCACGATTCCAAAACCATAATAAAATTCGGCAACGCCCAATCCCATCTCCCCAAAATCCCAAAGGATCTCAAAGCAAGATACAGGTATACCCCGATGTATCAGCAAATAAAATCGAGTACACGTTATATATACGTGATATCGTCTAATCGATTTCCGGGATGAATTGATGATGTTAAGAAGGCGAGGGTCCGTTCGCCATAACCGGGAGGCAATTTGACGGCGTCCGTCGCGACCAGCGCACATCTGCCTTTTCGTGGCAGGTGGCGACTTATCCCGGTTTTATGCTTCCTCTCTTTGACCCCCCCTCCCCCCTTACTCTTACCCAGCCTCCTTCTCTCTCTCACTCTATCTCCATCCAATCGGCATTCTCCCTCTCTCTCGTTCCTCTCCGAGAACGCACGGACTCCCTCCGTGCGTCTGGACTCGGCAGAAGAGCAGGAGAGTACGAGAGGGAGATATATCGTAGGAAGGGGCAAGAATGAGAGCAAGAGAGAGAGAAAGAGAGAAAGAAAAGATGAGAGTCGAAGGGAAGAAAGAGAGGAAGGGACTCGGCCACGCGACAGCACAGCAAGGCGCGTGTCGCTCCTGATCACCTTGGAAGGGAGTGGCTAGGTTTTTCTTCTCACCTTGTGTACATATACAGGCTGATTCACGGGAAGTTACGGATTCGTATATGGCTATTAACTTGAACGATATGATGATTGCGATTGGTCAGTGATTAAGGTCATTGACCAATCGCGATAATATTTTAGTTGGATCGAATCGGAATAATGTCAAAATTGTAAGGAACGTTATTGTCATTGGTCGATGAGCTTGGTCGTTGCTCGAGCTGGTCCGAATTCATAACTTATGAAACACCCTATAATTCTTCATACAGTCTACGACACGTCATTAAGCATGCTTAATGATTTGATCTTCAATCGCGACGTTGGACAAATATGCAATTTTTTCGCGGAATGTCCTTCGGCGTTTTCTTTGACATAAATTTGCGATAAAAAATAAATAAATAGAAATTTTTTTATACCGAATTGTGGTACTCGCGCCCGATATATATTCTTGCTCTCGACTGTACACGTTGTAATTTAGATTCGCGAGCATTTTTTTTACCTCGAAGACCCCAAAATTTCAACTGAGTGCCCAAGGAGCTTTGTTCTCCTTTGATAATATTTGCGGCCCTCGCCCTGCAGGGGTAAGTGTAGCAGTGGGGTATGCCTGTACGAGAAGCGACGGAGTTAAGGGATGATTGTCGGGGATGAAAGGGTCGAGTTCACGAAAGGGTTGTAAAGTTGTAAGAAGGGTTAGAGAGAATCGAGTCGAAACGCACGGATTCTCGACGCCTTGGCCCCAGCTGCCGGCAGAAACGAGGTAGATCGAAAAAGAGAAAAATCCATTGACGGCTGAGATATGGACCCTTTTTGCAAATTTCTTCTTTTCTTTTTTACCTCTCGCTTTCTCTTTATTATTCCTCCTACCTCTCTCCTTCTCTCGTCGCTACACGTCGTGGCCGTCGGCTTCTTATTTACATCCCTTAAACCCTTTAGAACTCGACGCTTCAGTCCAGCAACCCCTTAATCGCTGCCTTAGTCATGCCTATATCTGTATAATGTATAGATATATCTGTATACTATATAGATATATCTGTATACAATATACCTCAAGCAGAGGATAACTCGAGTACGCATTATTATTATCATCATCATCATCAACCAATGAATACGAAATTCAATATGGCTTCAATGCCTCTCAATAGAAATTCAAAAGAGACCTTAGATCCAAAGGAAATAACATGCAGATATATTTCGCGTAGGTCCTTAAACGTATATACGAGTTCAAGGGTCAGGAGAGGGTTGAAAATATCCGTGACAACCAAAAGAAATAGGTATATAAATTCAGTTTCGACTGAGCATAATTATTTTGATCAAATGCTATTATATTTTAATGTTCAAGTCAATTTTTTTATGCCCAAAACACGTATATTGATTTTGCACACTGTTTTGTACAATTAAAATATAATTATACAACACGTATTATATTAGACAGATATACGTCTGTTGCGGGGTGTAATATACGGGGGTTGTTTTGCAGGGAAAAATTCGAATGCAATCGTAACTGTACCTATTGTTGTTATTGTTATAAAAAAATTTAATTGTTCAACAGCGAAAATTACGTAAACGCCATGACGATGCATTATTAAGGGAGGATTGATAGCGAAGGGTTGTTTACGGTTTTTTTTGCATTGGAAAAAAAAACAATTGATCCTGCCTTATGGGGGTAGCTGTTTACGCCCAGCTTCGGGCTCGTGTTATTTACGGGGCAACGCACTGTTGGATTTGAAGAAAGTATCAATGAGAAATAGGGGTGGTGGATCTCGGCGGAGCCCTTTAAGAGACATGGCAAGGGGTTAAATGCTCCCCTATGGCATTTCCCTCGAGTAGACGTTTGCCCTGCGTTAAGCGGGCCGATTCAAACCCTTCGTCCTTGGAATATCACGCAACCCTTACGAACTACGATTCTTTCCTTAAAATCTCATTAAAAATACGACAACCCCCCCCTAAAATCTCATTAAGCATGGTCGTGAGGGGGCAAACGTAATTCTATGTAATTTTGATTAATTGCATTCACCGTCGAAGATTTCATAAGGGTCAAAAGGTCGAGTAAATAATATTGCAATTTTTTGTTATATCGTGGAAACTGCGTACGCGAGAAAAGCAAATGGCATCCTTATAGAATTTTGTAATAAGGGTTAATACCGGGAAAAAAAATTTTTCGCCATTGAATTCAATTCCCATAACATATTCGCGAACAAGTGTACAGCTTCCCATCGCTGATTGGATGAATTACGACGTTTCGAATGGTCGACTTGTCGCCCCTCAGTACTTATTAAACCCCTTTGCGAAGGGGTTGTTGTATGAGTATAAAAAAAACAAACGGTAATAGGCAAAAAGAATTATTGTAGCCACGAAATAGTCCAAAGGAAAAAAACTACCCTTACAAAAAGTTCGTAATACCACGCGAGTGACATTTTTGTTTTGCGCTTTATTTTCGTCTCCGAATTTTTTCCAACCCCTTCCCCACCCTTGGTACGTGCGTACTTTTTCTTTCAGCTACGTCCACGAGTTGCCGCTACCCCTGATATCGTGCTGTGGCAGGGGATGAGATCCTACAGGGGTAATATAGAGCAATGCCGGAGAGTAGAAGGAAACTTTGGTATTTTACCATTTCAGGGCTGGGTTAGGGAAGGGTGAGTTCTTATAATTGCGGTGGCCAGCAACCCCTCTTGAGGACTTGTACTGTTCTAACGAGGGCTAAAAGTCGCTGTAATGATCAAGGGGATGGGATGCTGTGTTTCTTTGGTGTTTTTTTTTAAATTCTTTTTCCACTTTTTTTCCTCCCCGTTTTCACCCTCCTCTCCACCCTTGCGCTGTACGTCTTTTAGATTTTTTTTTTCATTTGTCATAAATCCCACACAACCAGCACTGCCACGTACATGACGTATCAACCCCTCGTGGACTTTACGAGAGCGTGAACGTGTGTTGGTACGACCCTGAAAACTGTGCAGCCGCCCTTAATTACCGAGAAAAATGAAGAGGGAGGTTTTATTAATTGTGCACGGAAAATAAAGCGAAATTTGCAGACTCATCGCTCGCGGGACCCTTTTTAATTCTTTTTTTTCCATTTTTTCCTCTGTTTCCTTTTTTTCCCCTCTTTGTGCATCGCGTGTCTCGGGGACAGTCTCTGCGACCCTCTAATGAAGAGTGAAGAGTCGAGGGTAGCATAACAAAATTTACCAAAAATTTCCTATATTTAGAACTATAGAGTTATCGATTTCGAAATGCAGGCAAATTCGGAAAATATCGTATCCCATTTTACCTTGTGTCCGTCGGCGGGATATTTTTGAAAACGCCCCGGTGATTGAGAGAAGAAAACAAAAATAGAAAACACAGACCGATGGGAGATGATGAAAAAAAAGAAGAGAGAAAGAAATAGAGAGAGAAATAGATAGAAGCAAAAAGACAACCGGACTCTCTCTAGTAGTAGAGACATTTAAAGAGAATCTAAATTGGCTCGACGTAAATTTACCCAGCAGGGGGTGCAAATAGCCACGACTCTCTGATGACCGGCCAATTCGAATTTAATACCCCGAGTCTTAAGGTGTCATTCAAAAAAGAATCATCGACAAATTCAATGTTTACGGAACTTTTTTATTTTTTATTATTTCTCATCACAGAAAATCATCAATGATCGATATATCGTAAAAAAATCACCGAAGTCTCTCGGTTAAACAAAACATGAAATAACAACAAAAAAACTTGTAAGAACAAAATACAAAATCTAAAGTATCTAATTGTATTTTCTATAGGTAAATTTTGGCGGGATTTTCAAATATCACTGACGCAAGCAAACGCTATACTCGTGGTAAAACGCATGATAGAATCTAACTGCAGTTCGGTGTGAGGATGCCTTTAAGATTGGCCGTCGACGTAGACGAGTGTGGCACTCGGCACGGGACGTCGCAGTCGTCGGAACCTTTTCCAATTGACGTCATCAGCCGTTTCTTTCTTTTTCCTTTTTTTTTTCCTTTTCTTCATCCAACCCACCTCCCACCTTCCCCTACCTCGTCTCGAGCCCTCTTGACGAAGCCTTTTTCTCTTTCGCGGGGTAAGAATACAGCATGGCGCTCTCACTTTGGGACTTCGTGTTGCAACGCGAACGAAACCGGAATAGACACCGCTTGGACGCAGAGACGAATTAAACTCGCCGCTTTTAATCTCCCCGTAGAGTTTCGATACGTGGAACCCACCTTTTTTTAATTTTCCTAAAATTCAATGTTTTGTAAAAGAAAAAAAAAAAACAATTTTTTTTCACGATACACGATGACCATACAAATAAATAATTATGCTCGGGTTCTATATACTTTTAAGTATTTTGATACTGATTCGTTATTCTACGTGATAAAGAATGATAATAACAATTAAAAAAAACATTGAAAAAAGTATGGAAAAAAAATCTGATCCGCCTCTGAGTAATGTTTCTAATTGAATTTCCCGCGAAACGTGTAGGACGTATTCCCAAGTTAGCGATTGGCCAGGTGCATTGTGTTATGCAGCCACTTATTTCTGTAGCGCAGAAAAGAAATATAGACCGCGGTCGCTCCTATTTTAGTACCGCGGAATTTCATTCGGTGCGATCGGAATTCACGAAGCCGATACCGCGACAAACGAACGGCGCGTTTCCAAAAATTCGACGTAGCGGCAAAGAGAGGAAGAAAAAGAAATTTTCTTAAATGAAAATTATCACGTCGCGAAACGTCTTTACGTGATTCAGCTTACTTTTTTTTGGCTGTTTCAATAAAACTCGTTCAAATTTAGGATACAGAGCCATAAAGCCCATAGGGCATAACGGCTGGCCGGTAACCCAATTCGTAGCTTATATGTGGACTGTGTTGCATATTTACATGGGAGTATATAGTGGCTAGGTTTACATATGTTACAGGGTGGATACGTATGTGGCGTATTATATATAGCCGATTGACGTGCGAGAGAGTCTAGGCTGGGCCAAAGATTGCATCGTCGGGCGGGCCAGGAAGGTGTAACAAAGTTTGAAAAATTGACCTGCCACAGTTTCCACATCTAAAGTGGCGGTGGCGGGTCTTAGGTAAAAAAGAAAAAGAAGAAAAGAAGAGAAGAGAAGAAAAGAAAAAGAAACGAGAAAACAAGAAGCAGTCCCCAGGGCAAGAATAAAGAATTGGATCGCGGGTACGAGTGGGAATTTCGCGACAAGACCGTAAGTACGGGCAAAATCAATTTCCCGTGTGTAACGCATAATGTTTGCGAAACCCGATGGCTATTACCCCCGGTGCAAAATGGTTTACAGTCCAGTTTACACTGGCCTAAAAATAAAGCCGCGATAGTGTATTTTGCCACGATTATGATCACGTTCAGCCTTTAACGTTCTGGTTAACGCGGCCATTTTCTTTTACGATCGTATGCGCAGAGGCATTTTTTTTGTTTTTTTTTTTCCCTTTCCACGTTCCTTCGGCAAAGTGCATGATTTCACCAAAGACCGCGGGCTTGCTCCGTTACTTGGCTGTATTATTTATCCTGAAACTACCTGTAGCCAAACTACCTACCATACCTATCTAAAGAATGGCACAGGGAGTTTCAAAGAAGCTGAGGTCCACCTACCCGTAAAGATTGCACAATGCAACCTTCCGTG
>JARQST010000389.1:53273-69179 GCA_030142225.1 Pachycephus smyrnensis
GTAACTTTGTCGGTTACAAGTTGGCAATAGTGGCGCCACCCCTTCAGCGGTCATCTCCATGCTAATCTCGTCCCTCTAGAGTCTAATTTTCTCCTAGGTGGTTCGCGCGAGTCTCGTGCGTCACGAGACGGACTATGAATTTCGTCCTTTTATTTTCCTCCCGTGCCAAATCTCTATCTCTCTCTCCTCCTCTCTCTCTCTCCATTCGTCTCCCTACATCTCCACGTGTCTGTTCGCTCCCTCCCTCCCTCTCTCCCATTCCTCATCTATCCGCAGCCCATCCACCACATCGGTACAGTCATTTTCGTCCTATTCCTTTCCCTAGCTTTTCTTTTCTATACTCCGTAAAGCGCAGCCGACGTAGACGAAAGCGCAGCCGACGTAGACGAAAGCGCAAACGTAATCGCAGACGCAAGCGCGTCCGTAGGATCACTTTCGGCAACGAGCATCAGACAAACCCGAAGTGGCCGACGCAGCCGCATCGCGACTTGGCACGTTCTGGTATAAATACATATGAGAAGTGGGTCGGTGCCCTGCCATCATTACAAGACTCGTAGACAGTCCGCGACTTCCCGTCGACGGAATAAATTTTATCGTTAAACGATTCGTGGGATTCCCTGGCCACGCGGAAGCTAACTAGACGACGTACGGAAGGAATCCGACGAAAGAGACGCGGCTCGACGAGTCCGACTGTAAATAGAAATTTATTAAAATTGCCTTACGTGCAAAAACGTATCTCTCGGGTTCCTAAGGAACACATTTTTTTTGTCGCGAATCCAGCAGCAGAACGAGCAACAAGGTGTAAAAGGATCACCGACCGCACGAGGGACGATAAAAGAGTCTCTGTGTAAAGAAACAAGGAGAATTAGGGAAGGATAAAAGAGAGAATGAATATACGTAGAAAATGGACGAACAGAGAATGAGAATGGATAAGGTACCAAGAGAAGGTGCGTGCGAACGTTCAATCGCGGTTAAGCAGGCGAAATTTTCGGTGCTGTGTCTGCCATATGACAATAACATCTGCGGGCCATGCTTAGGCCCACGACTACTATGGCGAACGGCATAGCTGTGGTCGTTATACTATAGTATGAAGAGGAGCCCGTTCGTACCATCTTGCAGGCCTCCGACCTAACGAATCCATCGACCTTACCAAAACGGAATGGACCGAGTGTTCTCAAAAAAAAAGAAAAATGTGAAAACTTAGGAAAGGAGAGCGTCGTGGAGTGCGCATGCGCATTCGCTCGTCTTCGTCAATCGAGTTTATGTCCTAGTCGTTTGAAAACACGTGCAATTTGCTTGACTCGAGACGATTGAATCTTTCGGTCTTGTCAATCGTCCTTACCTAACGTCTGGGACTTTGTAATCGAATCAGGGACTTGTATTTATTAGAGACTGACTTTTCATCGGGGTTTGAGAACCGTCGAAGACGACCCAACAGATGTGGAGAAGGAGGCGACCGTACCGAATGATGCGTACGCGTCGTTGCGAGTGAGGTAAAGGTTGAAATCTCAGGTAAAATTGCACCTTTTCAAAATACGTGTCTCTCTAGTTATTATCCGCGTGGCCACGTGCGAAACAGACGCGAATTTACAGGGCTTGGCATTGCTTCGAGGTGTTTCTTGTCACGTAACAAACAATTTGTACGTGGTTCTGAATAATTAGGGATTGTTGGGATTATATCGTGACTGATTACGGTGAGATGACATTTGCTGACCACTTGGGCTGACCGGTACCCTGATTTGCAAGATAATAGAAATATTGGGTAGGTTGTAAAATTTTTTGGAATCAATATACCCCCATGATTTATGAATACTGTAGGCTAGTATTCATCCTTGGGTTGCATGTAGAATTGACGGCAGACATTGGATTTGTTGATAATGGATATTCATACTGAAGGATACAATCAATGGCTGCTCTACTGGGAAGTAGGTATGTACTTTAAATAGCAAAATGTTTTGCTGCCATCGTATCGACGCGTCATATGCGCCGGAAACACGTGATTTCGACAGAGGGGTTAGAAGGTTCTTTCCTTTTCTACGATAGGAATAAGCGAAATCTGCTTTACCGACGGCAGATAATGGTTGAAGCGAGTAAGCGCGCGATAAAACAGAAAAATATAGAATCATCGAAGCCACGAGTGCTCCGAAGGGTTCTGAATGAAGTGCAAAATGCCGAGCAAACAAAAAAAAATACCAGCCGGGATAAGGGCTGTTCGCTATTTTAACAAGAGTAAACATTGCCCGAGCTCTGTAATCGAATCTCGGTCGACGAATCATTTCGGAGCAGCACTCGAAAATAACCTCTTCAAACACAACACTGAGAATACTCGAAGAATAAAAATGAAACGTCATTGACTCAACAATATAAAAACATCATCGAAACCCGAAATATTAAAAAGTCCTGCTAAACAGCCTAAGAAAGAGCAATAACATAAAAACCTCTATAGATAACTATATAATTGAAAAGAAGAAGATTTCCCTTACAAACCAAAATTTCCCCCCAAAAAAAAGCAAACATCTGGTAACGAACCTTAAGACAAAGAACGTTATCCAGGTAAAAGAACTGAAGAAACCCAAGAAAAACTTTCCGACCGAGCAAGAAGCGAACCTAACCTCAAACTCTGAACGTAACTCCAAAAACACAGTAAACTCATGACAATCTCCCTAAGAATCCAACGAAACGACAGTTAAGAAGTATCTTGAAAATGTCAAAATCCCACTAACGTCCCTTGAAACTACCCTAAAATCATGACCAGCTGAAAAGGTGAACTTGACACATGTCAACCTGCCCATGAAAATCTGAAAAGCAAGTGACGAGGTGCAGCACCGTAAGAAAAGTGAGAATACAAAGGCCCGTAACAAGGGATGCCCAAGTAAGAAGGGGTTGAAAGCCGGTATCGTTAAACGTCACCGTAAAAAGTGACAAAAAAAGTCACGGAATAAGAAAAAAAAAAACAGAAAATAAGAAAACAACAGTAATAAAAAAGACCAGCAGTCGTAACTCACCGCTGTGACCGGTGTTGCTCGAGGACTGGCCCATCGTCAAAGCGCCCCTTCAAGAGATCCGCGTCGGCTGCCAATTCTCAAAGAGGGTAAACACGCGGTTTCTCACGTGAAAAAACGGGGGCATGGGTGCGCGAAAAACACGGGCATTTTTACGGAATATCTTGCATCTCGTACCGCAGTGCTGCGCGAACGCGACGGCATTGGCACCCTACTCCCACTCCACGATCAGAATGCCCCCTCCTGCCTTCCCCATCCTCCCTCACCACATACATACTCACATGCACGCGTACCGTAGTACACAAAACTGCCGCTGCGGCCACGAAAGAGTCGCGAGAGGTGATTGGCCCGCGAAACAATGACGCGCATGCGCCAACCGCCATTATTCGAACGGCCTTTAAATACTCCGCTGTGATACCGATAAACGGCATTCATTCGTGGAAACACGAGGCGAACGCATCTGAGGCTAATGGATTTTGTGGATTTTCAGTAAGCGTTTTACAATGAAAATAACATAAAGGAATGCTGTTACGATGCGACGCTTGTTAGGACGTTTCATCGTGTTATAAAGTGTCGAATGGGACATCTTTTATATCAACGCACCGTGTGTATTATACAATTTTGACGTAAGGCCACGTACTTTGCGACTAGACAGGTATAGGGAATCAATTGGAAAATAGATTAATAAGGTAATGTTTTGATGTTACGTAAATGTTGAAATACCCCGAAGATTTTCGTGAGGTATTGCGTCGTACACGTGAAAATTAATGTAGACTAATTGATGAGGTAATCGAGTGAATCTACGCACCCTTATATTGCGTGCTCTGAGTAGTTGGTAGTACGGAACCAGGTTGCATCATGAGGCAGGATCACGCAATACAGCTATACGTATATCCTGCAAAGTTAACCTAGATAAAGAAACTCGAATGATGTTCCCTCGAATTCGTTAAGCAAAGCAACAACGTTACTCACCCTATTGAAAAGATTGTTTATCAACACTCAACGAAGTTTTCAGCAAGCACAAGTTAGGTGCAACTGAAAATCCTTAGTAGTAAATAGAAACAAAATCTTTTGTACGGACAAGAATAATTTGATTGGAGCAAAGAAGAAGAAATGCTTAGAGAATCGATTAGAATTTTTTTAACGCGTCTTACGATCACTCTAAACAAAATGGAGGGTCAAAACACTAACAGTTTGATGATCAAAGACTCAATGACTCTCACGGGATAACGAGTGTACCACGAATCAATAAATTCTGATATAATCGTCCGAATGATTTGGTTCGTCGATCCGATATACTTGAAGGACACAGCAAGGATCAATGCCATGATAATTCCTCGATCCAAGGGTAACAGGAAGGATTTATCGGCGCCGTACGGTATCTCCTTGGTAACGCGAAGTCACAACAGGCCGTTCGAAGCTTCGCAGTCCCGTCAAGCTCAGTATTAACGTCGACGGTCGACCGTTTCGTCGGTCAAGGAACGTCGTCCGTCATTCCGTCAGGGATATTACACAAGATTTTATAGCCTCTACGTAATTGACCGGATATATCGAGGACACTTCCGTCGCCGAGGCGTGACCCAGAATTGAGAAATTCCAAAGCTTTGAAAGCCGTCTGTCATGAGATACAGTACTGTCACGTTGACAGTAGGATCCTGCCAAAAGGTGGAAAGCTGACGAATATTTGAAAAATAACGAATAATCAGGTTGTTCCTGACAATCTGATCCTGATAAGGGTATCAACGTGAACATGAGGCTATCAGTGATTGGCTTCTTTTTCGTTCTTCATTTCAATATGCAGACAGGTAAGTATACCTTCGCGAACGAAGTATAGGAGACTTTTGAAAAATTTTGAATCCTTTTTTTGGTTCTTTTTTAAATAGGACACGCTATAGACTGTTTCAAATGCGTCTCCGAAGGCGGGAACAATAAAGCCTGTGACGATCCTTTTCACAATAACGGGAGTCTTGGATTTTTGGAATCTCCTTGTCTCGGCGGACGGAAGGGACGAGACGGACTTTTTCCCGCCACTGCTTGTATCAAACTCGCCGGAGTTTTTGGTATTGGAAACTAGCCTTTACGTCGCTGATCCGACTGTGCCTCAGTTTGTGTCTTGATTGATTGCTATTACGGCGTCGCGTGCAACGTGTTTTTATGTCTCTTTCGTGCGATAGATATAGGCGAGAATCCTTGCTGGAAAGAAAAGAAATTTACGAAATAACCTTGTTATCGTATTTTCAAATTGAAAAAAGGAATTTCGATCGGAACGCGAGCAATCGAGTACAATAATTAATTAAAGGTGACACTCGTTATCTTAACGATATCTTTTTTTTAACCTTTTGACGTCAAACAAGGCATACATTGAATTTGCACTGTCGCGAACCAAAAAAAAAGAAAGAGGAAGAAACCAATGACAATTTGAAAATTATTTTTTTTCATTATTCGCCATAATCTCAGCTGAAACCGGCAGCACTCTCACGATAAGAGCATGTGCGCTCGACAGTGGAACGCTGACGACCGATTCCGAAATAATCAGAATGTCTCATTGCGGTGGATTTTACTACAACAACAAGTAAGAGCAAATTCTATATCGCAGTTATATAATCAAATCGATACAATCAATTGCCGTAAAATCGAAATGACTAAACTTTCATAAATAATAAAATAAAAAATTATCAAACTGATAAAGCAACTACCGATTGTATATTATACATTTTTCTCTTGTATTTTCATTATCAGATACGTTCGCGGATGCGTCCAATCCTGTAGCGATGCCGACGCCTGCAACGCGTCGTCCCGACGCCATTCCGTATCCTTCATCCTGATAGCAACAGTCCTGGCAGGTCGTCTACAAGAAGCGCTTCAAGAAGCTCGAGGATTTTCCTGAAAAAATTGGCGAAACTCCCAAGGGTGCAAGAAATGCAAAAAAAAGAATTGACACCCTCTGCTGAACTCGTAAGAAACTCGTATGAGTTTTTTTCCCTCATTATCCAGAATCGTCATGGGCGTAATTAATTCACTAATTATATAACGATTGTACATAAATACCATACTGCCTTGTTAAACGAATTTACGATTAGACGCTATTTTAATCTTAATAGCACCCATTCAATTTCGGATAACGCGCAATGTACAATGTTGTAAGAATCTCCATTTTAATGGCGAATCTGACGGTCTTCATTCTTATCCAATTAAAAGAAAAATTAACAGTAACGAAACGATAATTATCTATGATTTTCAGTTATGATCATCGTATCTATGAAAGCTGCGACTGTTTTTAGAATTCGCGACCATTTTCGTAATCTGAGTTTCATAATGGCGTCTCAATTAAGGATTTTATAACGATCACGCGTTAATCCCATTTCTCATACGAAACACTGTACTAATGGGTAAACAAATGTGTCAATATACAAAGGCGTTAGAGCGGATTCGCGTTACATTAGGGTTCACTTAAAATACTTTACATAGTTTTATGTTTCATAGGTTAATACTGTATTGTTATATTATACAGTATTATATATCGTATATATATATATGCATTTTTCAATAATGCAAATCAAATACTGCGCTCGCTACTCTTCTATACATATCTTGCATGTTGCATATCACTTTGCAGGTGCATTCAATTTAATCAACTGATTTGATTACAGTGTATTTTAATAGAACTATCGAAAGAGGTTTTAGCATTACGCAAATCAGGTATATACTAAAGTATTGATCGCAAGTGGTGGTAATTTGAATGTATGTATTATTTATTTTTTTGTATTGGCGATTGATTTTTTTTTTATATAAAATGAACTTTGTATTTGTATTACTAATGTTAACGATCGAATTTATACGTCTTTGTATCTGTTTTCGCAAGGTTAAGTGTCCTTCGCGATTTTGGCGATAGGACGAATTTGCAACTCGTGTATTTAATTTTATTTTAATAATGCCGACAGTCGTTTATTCGCGCGGCGATCACAGTTGGCAACGTTCTCGCGTCGCGGTAAAAATCGAAAAAAGTTTTTAAAGAAATAGAAATTTGCCAGTAAGTGTCTCTTGGTCGTTTGCACTGCAAGGGGCGAACAAGTTATTTTGAAAAAAGATCAAATAAGCGAAACAATGGGAAACCTGCGTATTGCCCAAGAACAAATTGGCGATTTTGACGAATCGTTCGACGCAATGAAAATTATGCGAAAAATTTTGGATTCCCTGTCACCGAACTGCGACGACACCTCAAATTTCTATTCTGGATTGATAATAGCGGCTTTGTGGGTGGCCGTTATCAAAATGTACAGCGACTGGTTCCTCGAGGTAATTTTTAATTAAAGAAACCTACTCGAGTGGAAATTGAAAAATTCATATGACAGACTCTTTTAAAAATGTCAGGTATTTCTCAAAATTTTCTTATTCGCGACTAAAGGACAATGAAGTCTATTGCAAACGTAGAATTTTCTAAAATTCGAAAAAAACTTCAAAATAATTTCTACCTACAGTCGGTAAAGAAATCTGTCCCTATAATATACATATTCCCACCAAAAACTAACGATACAACTTTTTCGTACAGCTGTGGCTATATGTCAAAGATAGTATTGCATGTTCTTGCTAAAAATAATTAAGCTTCGCTGTCCATACAGAAACCCCTAAACTAATTAAAAAACTTCCACGAACGATTAATCAATAGTCATTGACGTATATCGTAGTGGAGTTCAGAGAACATATTTCATATATTATTTCCATTGTATATCATAAAAAGCTGACCTATCAAATCCATTGATCACACTGCACGACTATCGTTATTAAAATTATGCATCCCATATAGAAAATTCGCAGTTCAATTTCTCAATATTACTTTGTTACTCATACAGGGTGTATATTATCTTCGTGATACGTCTATAGAAGGCATACAGATAATGCTTAATGCCATGGAAGGAACTATTAACGTTATCACTGGCATATCATTCATGGAGTTCGAGTACCTTGCTTCAATTTTTATTGTTATCCTTCTGTGGATCGGAGCTACGAAAATGGTGCTGAATATCGCGAAGAAGGTCTGTAAAAAGAAATTTATTCCTCTCTCCCGTAAACGTGGCGTCGCTTACGGGATCGAAAATTTACAGAGACCACGGAACGCGCGCATTTCCAAGAAGTACAGACACTCTTGCGTAACCCTTTCGTGATAAAGAATTCCTTTTATTTCACAAAACAAATTTTCTTTTTAAACGTCACGTTACAACGGAAGCTCAAAAGTGATCGTCGTAGGACGTCCGAGCCGTTGGCGTATTTATATTGTTTATAACTAATGTGACTTAATCTTATACATCAGTCGCCTGTCCATTTGCAAAATATATATAAAACTTGTAATTTCGTTAATCAATTCTCTTCCTCTCGGCTGTCATAGTTATATACAAAGTTTATTATTTTAATAACAATGTGTAAAGCGGTATATCAAATACAATTATACGTTTAATTTACACCGTGTTATGTACATACGTTTATATATATATAAAAATATTCATTACGCATCAAATTGCGTCTGTTAGTAATTTAGATAATTATTTAATTGTCTAATCAATTCCGAATTAAAATAAATCTAGGCAGATTAGATACGTAACGAGAGTTTCCATTAACGAGTGAATTTCTTGGTGAATTGTCCAAAGTTATTTTTGTTTGTAAAGTAAAGAAAAACGGATGGTAAATGAGGAAAAACTTGCATTACCAAACGTATAAATCTTCTACGCGTCAGCTATAATACATTAAACGATAAAAGGATATTTTGCAGAAACATTATCTTGGCTCTCTTTGTAATATAATATATAAATAATTAATCTTACCCGCGACACTGTACCAAGGAGAGCGCGTTAGAAATAAATAATTCGTTAAGATTAAAAGATCCGAGAATTAACTTGGTGTAAAATAATAATACGATAATACTTTCGACGACGTTACCACGTTTGTGTCTTCGTTTTTCAATTTCAAGTCTATTCGATTCCTTTTCTTTAAAGCAGCTCTCTCTTTCTCTCTCTTGCCTCAGTCGTTTACTACTGTGATGGCCAACTTGTGTTCAGGCCAGGAGAAAGTTTTTGGCAGTGGAATCTTGAAAGGAATAATTCTATTAAGAGGCCTGAGATGTTTAAGAGACTTTGACAGTTTGAAAGTTTATATAACGAAATTCATGTCAAAGTTGAGAAAAAAAAATAAACAGTGTCTTAACTTACCTGAGCAGGGGTACTGAGAATCTGAAACTCCTGAGCCATCTTGTCCGCGAGATCCTCGGGCAAAAGAACTTGTAACCAAGGTCCTTGCACTGCGTAAGGCTTCTCTTTTGTAACCAGAGTACCAGTAACAGATGGTGCGACTATCGTAACCGCAGTATGCGAGAGGATGGATTTGAAAGTAAAATGTCGACCGTGCATTACTCGTCCCCTGGGAGAGAAGATGAATAAAAATACGAGCGTATTAAATTACATTATCATATTTCAAGGAGAGTCAAAAGTAAAGCTAGTACAATTCCAGATAATAAAATAAACATTGAGGCGGAGGATTAACTTACTTTATCGCCAGTGGTAAAAGGCTTCCAGCCTCGAGATTAAAGGTCAGGTGAAGCCCAGGAAGGACCCTCACGTTATTTTCATCCCCAAAATTCGAGTCCTGCTCGCATGGAGATAACCTTTCCGTTTTTATGAAAGGTTTCACGTCGTTTTCCTCGTCGTCCGACTCGTCTTTCTTCTCTCTGTACTTTTCAGTACTTTTATCACCGGATATTTGCACCCACCTGTGTACAGTTAAGAAAAAGATCAAGAGAAATGTACAATGTAAAGGAAAGTGTTATTAACCTATACGAATTTTATTAATGATTCAATTATCCTTGTCACATTTTTACTAACCAACACTTGGCTGATACGCCACTCAGATTGGATCCTTCCCTTTCGATACCACTCTGAATTTTCTCAGCTACGGAAGGATCCTCTTCCATTACAGAATGGATCCTTCTGGTATCGGTAACTAACCAAGGTCCGCATGCCCTACTGGCTTTCAAAAGATTCACAACTCCCAAGCCATGCCAATGTTGAGCTGCCTGCAGCTCTTCCGAAGTGACACCAATGATCTGTACAAAGGACACCTGCGATAAAGTAGTAAGAATCATTGTAAATTTTATATATTAAATTCTCTAATCTCACAAGCATTTGCAATTCTACTCTGCGTACCTCTCCATGGGGAGTAGAAACAGGACTAGGAAGTTGAGGATCCCGTCCCATAATCATCTGAGTAATACGACCATTGCCATTGTCCAACGGAGCATGCCAGGATACATGATCACCTGGCAGTAACATATTACCAGAATTGAACACGTACTTAGCCAATTGCTGCATCACATTAGCAGGCCACGTAGGTGGTGTTGTTTCTCCAGGTTCACGAGCCAGTCGAAACGTCAATTCAAACCCAAATCCACTGGGACGACCTGGACCAGTCTTAGGATGCAATCTCCCATCTCCATGAAGATCCGACAGGCCTAAGCTGTTACAGTAACAGTAAAACTTAACGATACATAACTTTCCTCGATGCACTGATTTACATCACTGTACCAAGTACTCCGATGTGATTAATAATCTCTACTTCTATTCCCTGGCAATGACAGAGGTACAGAAATGCTTGAAAGGTCCAAGAAAAAAAATACTTGCTAAAATATATAAGGGATGAAAGAAGATATTTGGTGAATGAAGAAATCTATATTTAAACTCAGACAGAGCAAAGAAGGGAACTTCCCGCAGTTCTATTTCCGCTCAAAGTCCTCACCCCGTGCTTTAAACAGCTTTATCCCCTTGCATACAGTGACTCTACTATATATAGAATGGACTATTACAACAGCTGCCTTGGATACCAAAGATATAGGGTGCCCCAAAAAACATTAACTGGCTCTTACGACTCGACGGGTTGCACAGATTTTAATGACTTCTACTGACTACTTCTGAATGAACAGTACTTTGTGTTTTTCGCAAATTCGTTATAAAAAGTATATATTAGCCTAATATTACCAGTACTTCAATTATTACCAGTGTGCTTCCATATTATATACTAGCACATATAGGTATATTCCTTAGTAAACAGTTCCTACGGATGTTTATAAGTGTCACGCCTTTATGTATACTGTATATACCATATAGTAAACTATGTAATACATAGAACATGCGTACACGTGCGCGGTGAAACTTGCACGCACGTGGTCACACACTTTGAAACGTGGTGACGCTGATAAATGCCTGACTTCCCGTTTTTTTTCCCCTCCTTGTTTTTTCACTCGTTACCGCCCTACAGGGTTCTTCCCTTTTAGCCGGAAAAAAAAGGAAGAAAAAAGAAGATGAGAAGCACGACATCCATGTCTTTCAGAATGAATCGTTACTGGTGTGGAACCTTTGAAAAAATGTCACACAAAGCAGAGATCGTTTCAATGACTTGCAACGCACCTATTCGCTATGAGGAAGAATTGTAATTTTAAAGATTACCTTACGTAATGCCAATGTGGTGGTACGCCAAGCTCTGGAGAACCTGGATTCTCGTACATACTTATGTAGTCCAAGGGGTCGGGTCCTCCCAGCCTATATTAAAACATAAATAATAGTTTTCTTAAGCAGAGCTGTGATAGGTTTGATGAAAGAGAAGCGTATTCAAAATTTTAGGCATGAATATGGAGAAATAGGTAAAAAGCACATGTAACTTAAAAGGTTTACAATAAAAATCTTTATAACGTGTTTTATTTATGAGTTATAGATTCTCTTGAATTTTGAAATGCATGCTGAGTTGTTAGGATTTATAATAATTATTGAACGGTAAGATACTACAAGGAAAATGACTGAATATTGCAAAATATAAGAAATAACATGTATGCATGTAACTCATCATAACTCATTAAACAACATATTAAAAATGATTATATCATATAATTAAATATTATATTTTCAATAAATATTCCAATTAATCTTACTGCAAAGTTTGAGTAATTTATTGTTCTAGATCACTTCAAAATTGAGAAAACAACAAACAGAAAAGGACCAAACGAAACTAACTTAACATAATCAAACCCAACAGATGATCCATGCATTAAAGATATCCGTGCATAAGTACAGACGCGTTCAGCACAGAAAATTCCTAAAGGAAAACAGAAAACAACAAGGATCTTCTCTTTCTTTGACGAAACAAAACAAGAAATTCCACACATCCAAAAAAATATATTCTCCGCAAATGTCTCGCTGATCTCTAAATCTATCGCCTGTATCATCTAAATCCCACAAAAAATATCAGAAGAAATGTTCTTTGGTAAGAAAAAACGCACCAGTATTTAACTATGGCCGTGACCGTCAATGGATTTCCTTGATCGGGATAAATTTCCTTGCACAGTGCGTGCAAGGCGTCCAAGCCCAAAGCTCTAGGGGAAGGTCCATAGTTCGGTTGTCCCGGTGGAAATCTTCTGGCGAATTCCTCGCGCTCCCGCATGTTTCCAAACATAAACGCAAGGAGACTTGCACGCAAGAGCACTGCACAGAACGAAGAATTCTAGACTATTAACCACTGTGCTTGCTACAGCCAGCAAGTGTTATATACGACATGGAATGTTTGACTGACTGTAGAAGACTGACTGCACTGACTATAATTTTATATACGCAGTCTCTAGTCTCCCCACCACGATTCACTAACAGTCAATACGCGTATCCTATTGGTCGAGAATTATTGATACTTGTTGCTGATTGGATGAAAATAAAAAATGGAGTCTGCGTTGCTCCAAAAGGTTGCACTGCTCCGAAATGAGTTGGAGCAGTCTCTCTGAGTATTTAGTAGACTAATGTTGTGTTTATGTGGAGTAGATATTATCTTAATACATAACCGTGTTTGCAATGTGACATATTAAGATGCGGCTAACGTTTACGTTTAGTATTTATCTCTGTCTTTTTTGGAGCTTTGGAACATGCCTTGTACTCACCGCAGCTAACAAGAGTGAGGAAGCTCACCAAGTTTACAGACCACTTGGTCCTTTGGTTATGTGTAAATTTTTGTTAGTGTCAATGCAGGTTCTTTTGTTACTGACAGATGTCAATTATTGTATTGGTTGTTTTGTCATTACTTAATTATTTATACACTTGTTACTTCTTCAGGCCTAGAGAGTTTATTGAGTGCGATGAACCTATTGATCATAAAGGGAATAAGACGGCCAGAGAAGAAATAGGATTTGGTTGTGTCAAGGTGACTATAATGCTTTGAGTAATTTATGTTAATTTCTCGTTGTGAAACGTGTATTCTGTTTCAGTTTGGAGGCTCACGATATGAAGATGTTGAGAGGACTAAGGTTTCCTGTACCGTTCTTCAGGATATAGAATGTTTTGGACCTAGAACATTCTTTCGAGAAGGTGTTCCTTGTATAAAGTACAGTGGTCATTACTTTGCTACTACTTTACTGTATAGCATACTCCTAGGCTTCCTTGGAATGGACAGATTTTGTCTTGGACAGACTGGAACTGCTGTTGGGAAATTATTGACTTTGGGGGGTATCGGTGTATGGTGGATTGTCGATGTGATATTACTTGTAACTAATTCACTGCAACCTGAGGATGGAAGTAATTGGAATCCTTATGTCTAATAGTAAACTATTATTACAAATATACTAGAATTTTCAACAGCATTTATCAGTGATATTATGTACGTATTCATTAAGCTTACTTGATAAAGGTACATTAAAACAACGAAACTCTTGACACAAAATATTATAACAAATATTCCATGGTTATACAATTCATTCGCGTAATTGATTTAACTTTTCTTTTATGGATTACTTAAACTACACATCATAATCTTCCAGTTGGTAGAGTTCACTCAATAATCTGTAAATGTAGGAGGGAGCATTTCCGCCACTGGAACAAAAAATGCATATTCAATAAAAAATATCTGGTTGAAAAAAAGTTTTGATTGCTAAATACAAGCACATTTCTTACGTGTTTGATATGAAAAGAGTAACTAGTTCCGGTGGTACATAATCGAAAACAGGATTATAGGCTTGGATTTTTTCCATTAATGGAGCATTTGATCCATCGATAACACCATGCGTAGGTGCAACATGCCTATTAAATGCATCCTGTTCGTATGAACGAAGATATAAGGGCGACAGCTTGTATAATGGTAGCAGAACCATTACTGGAACAGAATAGTGTTTTGCAGCCTGAGCAACAGTATGCGATCCTGTAATAGCTCTTAAACCACCATTGGCCATTACAGTATGAGTTCCAATGATGACTTTGTTGACTCGAGACATCATTGCAAATATTGCTACATCAGAAATCAATGTTGTTTTAATTTTAGCCTTTGCTAAATTTACCGCCATTTCGTGTCCCTGTAATAGTAAATAGCAGATTGAATAAAAAAGTATATAACGTTTTAATTAAACTCTTATAAATTATGTATAATACAGACATTGAGAAATGGGGCACCTTCAGCAATTATCACTTCAAATTCTCTGGTTGTCGCAGCTTTCTTAAAGAACTCTTCGACAAGCCTTGATCTACCCAGTGTCATTATTATTTCTTTTGAATGAATATGCTCCGAAGCCTGCTGCGTTATATTCTCTGAACTGAATAGAAAATGGGAGGAGGTAATTAGATATTTATTAGAAGTATGATATTACACAAGTTATCTTCTACAGACTTACCAGGTTTCTAGCTCTGCTTCAAATTCATTAATGTGTTCGATAAGTGCAGACTTTAGAGATGGCACCGAGACATTAAAGTCAATCTCCTGATCTCCTTCCGAAGTAAGAATTTTATGTAAAGACTCCTGACCGTCAGCCTCTTCTGTTTTATTTTTCAATTCCGATCGATATTCTTCCCTAATTATTTTCAATATTCTGCGTACCATATTGCCAATGGATGCTTCCAAGGGAATCGCTGCAATAAGGTACTTTCCATTGAGTGTAATCAGATCCATCAATTTCCTAGAGACAAAAAAAATATGAAAATTTTCCCATGTAATGTTTCACTATGAAAAAATGTAAATACTCACTTTGCCGTATTCCATTCAGAATTTGTAATAATTTCTTTGAGAACCGAGACAGTAGCAACGACGATATCGTATGTTCCCTTAATTTCTCTAAAATGTAATGTGATAATATTACGATTATAATTTTTCAAAAATAGAATTTCAGTAAACTCACCCATAATTAATATCCTTAATTAACTTGAGAACGTTCTCATGTATATCTTCAGTTTTTGTCACAATCATTTTTATAACATAACCTATAGAATTCACGCAATATGAGAATGAAATTTTCACAAAGAAAACACTATTATTCTTCTTTAACAACTTCCCAGAAGTTTTAAAATAAATAAATTACTCCAATCTTGCTGTAAACGAATCTACGAAATAAGAACAGAATGAAGAATCTATCAATGAAAAAGCCAGCATGTTCCACACAGCTGTGTCAAATAACTGTGAAATAACCAAGCTTAATCTGATATGTTTCTGATCTCACTTGCATCATTCAATAAATTTATAAGTTTTATATCATTTATAGACGTGAAAATAAATTTATAAAAAATATACAAATTACATCAGTAACGGATACAAGTAGAGTGGCCTTTTTACAATTTTTTATTTCATATACATTAATATTTAATTATCATAATAGTAATCACTTATCTCACAATAATATATAAAGTTTCCATTTGCATCCTTCACACTTCGCACTACTTGAGGGTGTATGCGCAATAGCAAAAAGTCATATAGAATTCATTTACATGAAGCTGGAGATCACTTCGGTCTGTCCTTGCCAGCACATTTTCATTATTAACGACTTAACGCAACAGCCCTTCTGCTTACACTATCGTCAGTCTATCTTTCCTGACCACGATAAATACAAGTCTCACAAGATATTCCAGAAAAG
>JARQST010000389.1:69279-214853 GCA_030142225.1 Pachycephus smyrnensis
CCCTTCTGCTTACACTATCGTCAGTCTATCTTTCCTGACCACGATAAATACAAGTCTCACAAGATATTCCAGAAAAGAGAACTTAACAAAAAGTTAGAAAGGAAGGAGTAAAGTAAGAGAAAAAGGAAGAAGAAGAATAGAACAGTGAACATTGACTCCATTAACATCGTAACTGCGTAGGCTGAGTCCAGGAAAAGTAGAATAAGAATCCCAGGCTGCGATGCAAAAGGAAAATGAACTTGTGAAACTGGAAAGAGCGACAAAATATGGAATAGATCCATGAATGGGACTCGTTATTGTGGAAATAAAGAAAAAGAAAAAGATCCTCGTGTCACAGTGTCCTTTAAAATTTCTTCAATTTTTCAATATACAGTCCCCGCCTTTTCCGATCCATACTTGAATTCCTATTACTATGCGTATTTATATATCTTCATTCATCATCCATTCCTTCGCTATACACCTTACTGTATTGAGAAACCGAGAAGAGTACTGTTTAATCGGCAAGAGCAGCAAACGTCAAGTTTGAAATTCTTGGGATTCGGCGAGGTTATCGGTTACTTTGAACGTCGGAATGCCGAGGCGAGGCAAACCGATCCTTGACGATTATGCACGATCTGTACGCATGATCGTGGACGGGTGTGAAGAGAGTAGGAGAGGTACATCTGATGCTTCCCCCTTGAGGCCAGGAGACCAACTGCCGAGTTTGAGTCGGAATTTCACTTTGGAGCCCTCAGGAAAAGAAAATTTCCAGATCATCCATGTCCGAGAGCGAAAAATCATCTGAGAGGTCATTCAAGTCGACGTTTGGATCGTAATCCGCACTGTCATCAGCAGAATCATCTCCATCTCCACCTTCATCGTCGTCGTCATTGTCTTCGCCATCATTCTGCTCGTTATCATCCCCGTTATCGTCCCCGGCTGCATCCGCGTTGTCGCCATCTAATCATCGTAGAATTTACTTTCAAAGTTTAACCTTAGTAACCTAAATGTTAAGTGACCCCACTAGATATATGCTACAGACATAAACAAGCAAGTTGAAATAATTCCGATATTTCAAAGGAAAAAAAAAACAATAAAAAACTATTGAAAGGTTTGAAAAAAATTGACAGCATTGGAAATTCTATTGTTGAAATAATTAAGATCTAGGGCCAAAAAAACAATTATCATTATCATGGATTAAACTCACCATCAGCGTTATTGTCATCAGACGCGGAATTCGAGCCGTCATCATCGCTCGCATCAAGGTCTTCTTCATCATCATCCTCCTCAGCTTCATCTTCGTCGTCCCTTCGCCTACCAACGTCATACAGCCGAACGCACGACTCCTGGATACTGTCAAAGTCGCCCTGATTCTCAACAATCGCAATTTGCGTGTCGAATTTGTTGCAGGCCAGATCGTAGATACCGCGTTTCACATCACAAGTAGCTGTGAAATATTGAACAGATGAAAAAGTCCAATTACATAAGCAATGAAGAAACTTATAAAAGACGCAATCATATACATATATAAATAATAAAGCAATACAGTAATAATCAAATGATTAAATGACTAAAGGCGTTTGATCTTACCAATGCTGCTGTAATCAAGTGCATCAAGAGTCTTGAAGGAGGTGACGTAATTGGATTCATCTTCGCTTTCTTGATCGAGAGATACGGCGTAGATGATGCTGTTCACTGGCGAGAATATAACCTCCATTTGATCGAGCGTCGGGACCGTCTTTAGAAGATGAAACGTCCTAAGGTCCCAGACTTCAGTGTTCGACACGACTTCCGTACCATTTGGATGAAAGACGCCGTTTAGCGTTTGATTGAGCTTGTCAAATTTGTGAATCTCTTTGCCGGAATTCACGTCCCATAGAATTCCGTCGCTCAGGACGAGCTCGTCGTTCATGCTGAAGGTCGCTCGATTCTTTGTGTACTGATTGGAAATCGATGGCGTCAAAGTCGTCAAGAGTTTTCCAGTAGCAATGTCGTATATCTATTAAAATCAA
Source organism: Pachycephus smyrnensis (assembly GCA_030142225.1). NCBI lineage: Eukaryota > Metazoa > Arthropoda > Insecta > Hymenoptera > Cephidae > Pachycephus > Pachycephus smyrnensis. Next base: position 71,271 of record JARQST010000389.1, read on the forward strand.
AAGAATTCATTTCAATACCTATTTTTATCTCACAAGGACAATCTAAAGTTTTCTTGGAGAATCTGAATTTCAAGAAATCTATACCAGTACTTTAGCAAGCGTAAACTTTGTTGACAATGGAGAAAATGTTAAAAAAATTGTGTAATTAGGTAAACTAGCATAGTTAATGATTATTTGAACTTACCGTAGCAAGTTCTCCCTGCGTTCCGATTATTCTGTCCTGAAGTTTACTGAACTCGACGTAATCCTCGTTCTCGAGTGGAAGCTTCATGTCGAAAAAGTTACCGATGCTCCAGAGAGCAGACATGGGACTCCTCCACGCCGTCGAGGTAAGGAGAAGATTACCACGCTGATTGCACTCCATGTGATAAACGTAAGATTCGTGGCACTGATAAGTCGCTTCCTCTGTTCCGGTATGAGCATTGAACATTTTCACATCCCCGGCGTATGTACCGAGCATAAGGAATTGTTGGCAGGGCTAAGTATAATGAAAAATTTAATTAAATAGAGAATTTAATTATTCCCAATAGTGTTTAATCATTAACAAAAACATGAAACCTAATGCAGATTAATATACGTACGGAGAAGGTACAACAGGTGAAGGTGCCCTCTACGTCGGTAGGACGGAACGATTTGACAGGACAAAAACGACTATAAATATGCCTCCTATCTAGACGCCTTCCGTCCATACCTAAAGCACGTCTTGCTAATCTCATAGTTACGTTCATGGGAATAGAATTCTTGGTGCATGGATCCGGGCATTTGTGTGGCCTGAAAAAGATAAATCATGTTATAGAGATTCAAGGGCAAAGCACTCAGCCCCAGAGGAATGGAGTAGAAAGAATAAAAGGTTCTGACAGCTTGGATACTTGGAATGTGTGATTAGAAAAAAGACTTACTCGAGAAGATTAAATTGTGGACAGGTGACCATAGGATTTTTACACAGAGCGTGTTGATTCGTTAGGTATTCCGTGATAATAGAGTCGAGGGTGATCGTGGCGACATTTGAGGTAGCTACTCCAGGACCTCCACCACCTCCAGGATCCCTTGAAATTTGCTTCTGCAAGGATCTACAGGTGGAAGGTTGAGCTTGTGTTGCTGGCTGGCAGGTTGTTGTTGCAGCTGCTGGTAATTGTCTGTCGATTTGTGTAGATTTTCTGGGAAGAATAAGTATTGAGATTTATTGAAAAATTTCAATGTCATTGATTCGATCAAGATTTCTCTTTGTCGAAGAAAGATATTTTGATGATATGAAGATGCGAAGACTTACTTTTGATTTATTTGTAATTTAATTGGTTGATTGCTGCTACTGGTAACAGGACTCTGATTAAGACAATCTGCGAGTTTTATTCTTATGGCAGTGTTATTTGTTATTGGGGAGGAACTCGAGCAAGAGCCTGTATGCGAGATGAATCGAGATGAACCGGAAGTAGGAGTGGCATTAGTCCTTCCGACAACTTCTCTCGAAGCGCATCTACTCGTGTTGTACAAATTGACTGGTGCACCTGGTGAAAATCCGACTCTCGTCTACGGAAAAGATAATAAAATTAATTTAATTGTCCATCGAATAGCATTACAAGAATTTCAAAAAGCTTTGCATGGCTCCGCAGCAAATTAGAATTCACTCATGAAGATCCTCATTTATTGATACTCACCGTAATGGCTGGGCTTCTGTAAGTAAAAGGTTGATAACTTGTAACTGGCTTCATGACTGCAGGAGAATCTAAATTGGCCTCTCGTTGAAGTGTTGCTGCAGTTTCATTCATACCTTTCGACACAAGATGTTGATATATCAATTGATTAAGTTGTTGTTCGTTGTACTGTATCCTTGTCTGCGCCACCACATTAGCCTATGGACAAACATAAATATAAATAATTATTATAATTTTCAAACCTATTCTCAATCAATATCAAGATCCCTTAGCCATCTGTTTCCTGCATAAAGGTACATGGAATCCTTCAGAGAGTAACATTCTCAATTCAATTATTACAATATAAATATAATTTTCTTATAATTATAAATATATATCACATACCCTGTGCAAACTGACGAGTGAAATTTCGTATTCGGCACCGGTGGGTTTTGCTTTACCAGATACACGTTCCATCAATTCCAGGGCATACTTTTGAAACATCACGTGCTCCTGCCTCTTCTCCTGGAGGATCGGATCCTTCATCAGTGCTTGAATTTGGCCATCAGTAAACATCGGCAACTTGCTAATGATTTGTCGAACTTTTTCGCTGCGCGCTAAACCCGCCAGCGCGCGACAAGCTAATGCCCGAATACTATCCGCGTCGGTGATTGGTGTCTTCACCATCATTAATTGTAACAAAACCTATATCAACAAATAAACAAAAGAATTAAGAACGATTATAAAGTCTTATGCCTTTAATCCTTTACATTGATTTCCAATCTCACCATTATACCGTTGTTCGACCTGACACTCTCCCAAACTTTCTGCACGAGTTCCTCGCTGTTGTGAATATTAGTTTTCTTCTTAGCCGAGCCGCTTACCGAATACCTGGCTACATTTCCTCCAACCTATAATTGTCATATTGCAAGTAAACGTCAAATGGAAAGATAAAACACACGAGCTACGTTACGTAATACATTCTAAAACTTAATACCCACCCTATTGATCGGAGCACAAACGCAATTGACGACAGCCCTCAGCGCAGCACGCTGAACATCAGCATCAGCAATGATCTCACATTCGGCAGCAGCTAATAGAAGATTGATGGCCATTGTCATTGACATATCCGGCATGTCAACCCTTTCACACAGTAATAGCATGACCTTTGGTACGACAGAGCAGATGGCGATGACGTCCAGACAAGATCGCACAGTTTCCGCGCTCGAGGTCGTGTGAACCCTGATCGAATAAATATATTAATTATATCAATTACTACGTAACTGCCAATTAAGAATCAAAATCATTAATTAGTTAAGGCATAACAAATTCAAATGTTGTCAGGCTATAGGTTCGTCCACGTGTAAAATGTCTTTCAAACTGGCCATCTTTCTATGTAATTTAATGCAAGCATCTCTTAGAGCTAACATTTATCTCGTGGACCATCTACAAAAGCTTTGTAAGGTCAACTTACCGGCCACTGTAATTCCATTCTCGGGCAAATGCTATGATTTGTAAAAGAAGTGTTATGCCACCTAGGCGATGGAGTTCCTCGACGGGAGACCAGACTGCTCTGATATTCATCAACTCCTGAAGGACCTCGACCTTGGCCTGGACTTCTTCGCTGCTAAGCTTGCAGGCCTATTAAGATAGATAGTTTATGAGAAGAACGCACTAGGTTTTTTAGATTTGTTATCAATGCAATCTTATACTGCGTGAATGAATGTAACAAAGTATAAGATAGAGATAAGCAAGTTAGGTTTGACAGTGAATTTTGTAGATATAATTAGTAGAGAGAAAATTAAAGATACCTTATAAGGCGGTAAGGAAGGCTGCCACGTGTCACGTTCTGTTCTGGCGTTTTCCGCCCTTTGCAATTGTTCTGCTTTCAAATAAAGATGAGCCTCCATGTAACGCTTTAAAGCGACCGCGACGTGCCTGACAATTTGCCTTGAAGCGCATTCTTCGTCGTCGTTAAGAGCTGGCTCCTCTTCGATGTTTAATATTGGCAACGTGGATATCTAAAATGTTTAAATAATAAATTGAACAATTCTGAGAAACAATTGTGAGCACGATACGATTCGTGCAGAAGCAAATTATTTATGAGCATAACGTATACAGTGAATGAGAAATATTTTCAAATATTATACAAGGTACTTACGACATTGTAGAGCTTTCTAAGTCCGTCCTGAGCATCGAATTCCTCGAGGATGACCTTGAAGGGAAATGAAAAACCAAAAAACATTGTAGCGTGACATCTTCCCGAGTCGTGACTCCTCTCGAGTAACCAAAGCGCATAAGTAACGAGGTCGGAGATGATGTGCTTTGGTAGTAGGCAGACCCTCTCCATGGCGTCCTCGCAATAAGCGAGATAATAAAGACAAATAGAAACACCAGTCGCCGCGACGCTCGGCCTGGGGACGTCGAGAAGTTTGTGAAGTCCACCCATGTTAAGAAATTCAATGGAGAATTTCTTATGGCAGAGTAACGATGCGAGGTACTTCAAAGCCTCAAAGGCTAATCGACTGTCCTTAGTTTCACGGACGTTTATATACTTCAGGATAAGCTCCAGTGCATTCTGTTCGAAGACGTGCCCCAGGAATTCCTGGTACTCGCCCATAGGTGTGAGGTATCTGAGAATTAACATCTGCCTCGTAGCCAGGGTTGGCGGATGAATTTGCACGTTGCCAATGACGTAGGATTCCATTTCAGCCCAGGACGAGTTTGAATTACCTTCCAAGAGGGTGGAGGGTGTACTAGTATTTTGTGATAAGGAACGAAAAGGACTGGACCTCGTTGAATTCGCCGACAATCCTACCAGTCTAGGAGGTGTGACGCGACTATTCTGATTCTTCGACGGGGTCACCTGGGAACTGTTTGCAGTCTTGGGTATGGCTAATGGCGGAGACATTATTTCTGGGTATGAGACTTCGGTATTTTTCACTGGAGTCGACTGCACGGGGTCTGAGTTATTTTTCATTTTTTTACTTGGTGGAGTCTCGTCTGAACTACGGACGCTGTCCTCGTCGTCAGAACAGAACACTTGATGCGTAGGACTCTTGGCAACGCCGTTTTCTCTCTTCTTGTCCCGGACTTTTCGTTTCCCAGGTACACCTTTGTGTTCGGCATCGAGGCTGTTTCTGTTCTGACCGAAATGCGCGAATGGTCGTGAATTCGCTGCTGCCTGACGGTCCTCTTGCGCCTTCTCCTGGAGCTTGTGAAGTCTTTGCAACATGAGCGGTACCATCTTTCCATTCTGCTCCCGGAAACCGGTTGCTATATCCTGAACCTCCATCGCTGCTGCCAAGAGGCCTGTAGCGTAGCTTTGTAACGGCTCCACACTCTTCTCTGCCCATGAAAACAGTCTGTGAATCAGACCCTCCATGTCTGGCTGAAACACTGCTGATGTTTCCAGACCAGGAAGTATGTCTAACATTAAACGACAGGCTGCTATGTTTAGCTTCCTCACATCTCGACCTGTGACACCTGCTCTTGACCAATATGTATCCCTCAAGTAGTCATTAATTAACTAAAATAGATTAAACAGTATAGAAATTAGAACTTTAAGACTAACACATTCGTTGAGACTGATTTAGTATGAATTTATGTATATATAGGAGCTTAAGCCATGCGAAACATAATGAAGTTCTTTTTAAAAATAATACTTTGCGATAAAATTAATACCTTTGTCATAAAGTTGTCCTTCCTGAACAGAACTTTGAGTATATGTCCAAAATTGCATTCAGGATCAGTGCGTGAAGGATGTCTTTCATCAAAAGGATCTGGATCCATTTTTAAGTAATTTTCTGTTTCAAGCTCTATTATCTCGGCTAACCGTTGGAGCGTAGGTATTGGATCATACGATGGTGATACATGGTCTTCCTCCCACTGACGCAGGATTTGTACGACATCTGTCACTTCTGCCAATGACTCTACTGTCGCCATACTTCGTTTCTGCTATTGGAGCCTTCTATGTACAAACTATAAATTTAAAGTTTTTATTATTGCAATACATAAGAACAAATTAAACATAATTCAGTGCAAAACTATGCCAACCACTCAACGCAAAGTGATTAGAAGCGAATCACACTAAAAGGTCAATACAGTTAGCAACAAGTGTGCCAAGTTTGATGCTTCGTGTCATGCACGACCATATTACTCCACTATATGTTTTTGCTAATAAAACTAGTAAAATGTCCTTTCATTTTGATATTTCACTGATACCTGTACAACGTATAGTATCGGAAATATGAATTTTTTAAAGTAAAGGCAACTTCACAAAAATCACATTCATAAAGGATTGTCTCCGAAACATTAAAAAAAAATAAAGTATCAGAGCATTATATCACGCTTCTCTCAGCTGTGACCACAAAACACCAGAATAGGATAAAACCTTAGATATTGCTTTGAAAATATGCAATCTTGCACGGAACGACTATTCTATTGGAAACCTAACCTCAATTTTGCGCAATTCTCGTGTATCAAATATCAAAGACGCTGCACAGAAAGAACGAGAAATCTAAACAAAGATACTGACGAAACCAATAAGTGTATTGTGAAACGCTTTAAAGCCTCAATTATTAGCGACAATGTGCACGACAAGTTCATGCCTTGTATACCCGTACGTACGAACGTGTCGCGCGTGCCGCGTAGAGGTTATGTACGACGAAGTGTTTTCCAAAGAAAAGCCGATATGACAGCTTTTCAGGACCTACCTTCGTGGATGGCTCCGTTCCGTGTTTTGCGTCTCGATTATCACCAAAGAAAACGAAAGCCCCGTTACCTTCTAGGTCAACCGAACTTATCCGGAAAATAACGAAACCTTACCCTCACGCGAAGCTCTCGTCACAAAACACTAAGCCTCGACTTGCAAGCGCGAACTAGGCGAGCTCGCACGACACTATGAACGCATGGCTGATGACTTAAAAGGTGCGCGCGTTCGTGTTTTTCCATTTCTTTCCATAAAGGCCATTACGTTGTCGCATTTTTAGAAACTCCTGTTATTGCTATATATTTATATAATTCTTTGAAAGACGATGTATTTATTGATATTCTTTGAGTATTATTTCATCCGTTAAAAAACCTTTTTTCATTTTTCAATTGGCGCTGCGATTTCTTTGAATGGATGACGTTTCGCGCTTGCGGAGTAACAGATTATTTATGGTAGCTGCGCATGCGCGACTTTCGGCCTTCGGCTTTTTTCAAGCGGAATTGGTATGCGTAGGTGCGCGTCAGTGTCAATCGGTATGTCGGGCTGTTTGAAGTTTAATGTCTGATGGTTGTTTTATCATTGTTATTTATCTTACAAGTGAAATATTTAATGATTTATCTTATTATGATACGTAATTTATGGAATGGTTTGAGTGATTGTGTTAATTTCATCCCAGCAATCACATAAATTGTATGATTATCCATGGTTATATCTTGTACATACAAATTTCGGAGTAAATCGGTTGACTATATGGCTGTGCTTTATTGTCATTAAAATATTTCTTTTTCTCAAAAATTCCGCTTAAGATGTCTATTTATTGTTATGTTGTAACTGGAAACTTAGGAGAATAATAATTTGAATGAAACGTACTATGTAAGACAAGTCAGTATTTGTTTCTTTAAGGTTATGAAAACCAAAGTGTCAATATTTTGTTAATACATCTCTCATTGTTTTCAATTGACTTATCAATTAATGAAGCGTAGTTTATTTGATAGTTAAAAGTATAATCATATCAATTTGTATGAACATTTTTCTATACAATATAGAATCATGTAAACCGAAAGACTACACAAGTGTTATAATTATTCGTCTTCAAGAAGTACAATGATATAATGTTTTAAGATATATAATTAATATATCTATAACCTTTTTAAAGATGAGTGGTGGTATCGTTCCGAGTAAATCTACTGTATATGTATCTAACTTACCATTTTCATTGACAAATAACGATCTTCATCGTCTTCTTGACAGCTATGGAAAAATTGTCAAGTAAGTTACAAATTGATTTGTGTTAATGATAAATTTCTTCCAGGTTATCGAACATTAATGTATTTTCACTTTTATTGTATCTTAGAGTAACTGTTATGAAAGACAAGACTACGAGACGCAGTCGTGGAGTTGCCTTTGTTTTGTTTCTCAAACCTGAAGATGCTGCAGTTTGTGCCAAAGAACTAAATAATACAGAGGTAATTTGATTTAAATTACGATTACCGCAAGAAGTTTACTATTTTACATTATTCTGTTATACCACACTGTAAAGTTTAATAAACAATATTTGATTATTTAGATTGGTGGACGTACTGTAAAAAGCTCTATAGCTGTTGATAATGGACGCAGTACTGAATTTATACGGCGAAGAGATTACCCTGACAAATCTCACTGTTACGAATGTGGTGAGGAAGGTCACCTTTCGTATCAATGCAGTCATAACACACTGGGACCAAGGGAGCCACCACCTAAAAAAGTTCGCGTGAGAAATAAGAATAAAAATCGTCCTAAAACAGATACTAGCTATTACGATAGTGACAGTGATGAAGGTGTTCGTAATCCACGAACATCAGCAGGAACTAATGTTGATGAAGAAGATGTTGAAGACAATGAACCCGATCTGGAAACATTGGGTGCTGCTATACGATATGAGGTAAACTATAAATATAAATTTATCTTTATTGTTGTAATACTTTCTGGTTTCTTAGCTTGCAAGATATGACACAACATATATATCTTTTTTGCAGCAAGAGCAAAAGGAGCTTGAAAAATACAGATACAAAGTTGCAACCGGTCAATACGATGAACCTTCATTACAAGAACCCTCGCAGCCTAAAAAGCGTTTTAGAAAAAATAATTATTTCAGTGACGAAGAGGAGTTGAGTGATTAACAAAATAAAGTATATTAATCTAAAAATAATTTGGACTTTTAAAACTTAATTCTTATACATATATCTTTTACAATTTTTCAAAATCTCCGGTCAAGTACAAGGTCACGCATTTATTGCGAAATAAAATCAATTATTGCAATTCTAGTACGTAACAGGGATGAAATTTGCGTTTGCTAATTCTGGACCATAGAATAAATGAAATATAGTGTGACAACTACCAATCTCTTGCTCAAGCACAAAGTACGAACGAAGGAAATTGCCATATTAAAGTGCTTCAAATCAAATACATTGGAAAGCAAGCAGGGACCAATAAACAACGTGTTCACTGACGTCAAGAACACGGTGCTCTGCACCCATTGGTCGCTGCTTGTTACTCAACACGCTTAGTCAAAACGCGTGTTTAACATTAAAACCTAACCTATTTCCATCAACTGCAAAGTCTACCTTCACTCTACCATCTTTCTTTTTTATATTCTACGTTCATCCGTTATTTCAAAGCTTCCACCACTGTACGCACGTTCACGTGTATTTTACCCAGTCTGAAAAGGATAATGCCGGTTCGATGGAAAATAGTGAACAGTGAGCTCGTGGTTTGTGCAACATTCTGTGAAGAATTTATTGTTTCAGTTGTTCAGTTTAAGAAATTAAAATATTAAAACAATTTCTTTACGTCAACGTAAAGTATGCGTGAAGACTTGAGCGAGAAATCCAGTTCAAAAGAAGCTGAATATCCAACCAACGTAAGAACGTAAAATCGTCATATTTATTTACATGCATCATACACTTCTCTCTATTGTAATCAATTAGGTAATTTGATACTGCATATTCCACTTTTCTCTGTTGAGTGCAAATGTACAGAATTTTGATTAACAATACGCAATAACCACGTGGGGAAATATCAATCATGTGCGCGCATATCGCCATGTGTTTTACATATGTCAAAACGGCAGCGTGAATGCTGACAATTTTGTTAAAAGATTTTGTACGATAAATACAGAAGTGTATGACGTTAATTATGATAAGGGTTTAGTATTGTTCTTAATATATTTCAATGTCATATATTATTTGTGTTTCCTAATACAGAATAATCTTTCGAAAGCTTCACTTTCTGCGCCTTAAAATGTTTCTCGGCGGGATACTTTGTTATTGTTTGCTTTTAAAAGAATTAATTGTTGGTTTTTGTTGTTGACAATATTGTACAGTTTTTTCCACTCGTGGCAAAAGTCATTCTTACGTAATAAATGTTTTTTATAACGTATAGAATGGAATGTAGTTCAATATAGAAAATAGCTACAGTAGTAATATTTTGCGTCGCAATACGAAACGTTTTTACAAACAGAAATTTTTCAAGAACGTTTCATAATCTGTCAGTGGCTGTAATGTTTAAATGCTTTTTTGTAGGATACACAATTGTTAGAAAAGTAAAGGAAAACTAAGAGAAATGGCTTCATCGAGTTGTGATTCCGACGAGGAAATATGCTGGTGGAAAACAAAGAACCTCATCAGCGAACGACTAATTGATGGTTCTTTAATACATACATTGAAGCGAGCCAGAAAATTACAAAAGGAAACAAAACAGATAAACATTTCATTACGTAATTATGTCAAGAGGAAACTACGTGAACGGAGAGAAAGTCTAAATAGCACCAACAAGCATAAAAATACTTCTGCTTATGATAATTACATAACGGACTCTGAATCAAGTGGTGTGGATGATGTTTTCATGGTAAATTCTAAACCTTCAACTTCTGCTAGACCTCATAATAATCATCCAGCAACTTCAAAACATTCCTCGAATAAAGCTAATTTGAAATCTAAAACTAAGGTCACGATAGTCTTGAAAGATATACCAGGAAACTCAAAGAAAACTGGAAAAATCAAGAGACAGAATTCACCACCGAAAGCAATAAATGAGAATCATAATCCTAACAGAAGTACAAACACTAATAAAATTTTGAGATCAACGAAACAGAGACGGCAAGCATCATCTTTGACTTCTGCAAATCAAGAAAATACTTTATCCCATGAAGTAAATAATCCTCTCTCCGAAAGACCAAGCTTTACTCCTCCAATTGATAAAATCAATGGAGTAATAAATGGGAAGAACAATAAGAATGGTTTAACGAATTCTAATGAAGAAATAAAGCACACCTTAAACTCTATTAAATCGAATATTATTTCTGAAGAAATTACCGATCCTGTAAGGAGGCTACCAAAGGGTCCAGCTACCATTAAGAAAAATCTCTTCAACACTGTTAGAAATGCCGAATCCGATGTTCATGAAAGTCAGGAAATAATATCTCGTGATTCCGAGAGATTTGTCAATCAGGATAAAGATGAATATAACAGCACAAGTACGCTTTACGAATATCCTTCAATGTTCAATGACGACACAGGACTTTCAAGAAATGATACCCTTTCGTCTGATGATATCAAAAGTTGGACTATCGATACAACTTGTGACTTTACAAATGATTCAAGAGCGGGGAGTATTGTCAGCAATGAATTAACGACTCACGATAACACTTTATCTGAAATAGAGAAAACAGGCACTGCAATGAATACATCGAAGACAAACGAACACACAAAGAATGATTCTATTGTTTCAGTACAGCCCGAAGCAGAGAATTCTACACTGAATAACAATAACGATATAAAAATCAAAGAAATTAACATTCTTAATGAAAGTAAAGATTCAGAAGATACGTCTATAGTGATAAAAAGGCTTCCTGATAATAATTCCTTAAAACGTGGTAGTTTTCATGAAAATGATAGTATAAAAGAAAATTCTGATCTTCGACTTAAGAAATCGAATTTTAACACATCGGATAGGAACGACTTGCCAAAAAAGTTAAACAGCAGTATGAAGTTTCAAGAGAAAAAAGCTGAAAGTTTTAAAGCAGAATTGTTAAATGACATAAAAAATTCAGCACCGGTTTCTAAAAACGTTGAACAAAATTCTTTGGAAGAAATGAAGTCTCCGACACATTCTCTTTCATTGTCAAGATGTGGCTCAATATCAGGCGACGATAGTATACGAACAAGATTTGTGCCTAAAGTTAAAAGTACCAAAATCGTCAACACCAGATACAAGATTGTTAAGTTACCCGAGGAGAGCAAAGATGGTTCTTTTTTGCATCCATTAATGACCAGTTCCCCCAATCCAAAGTCATTATGCGTTAAAAACAAAACTGCGAATGAAATATCAAAAGAACCTGATAAAAAACTTGAAGATCCAAAATGTATCATCAAAACTCAAGATAATCCCAATGTGTCAGAAGGGCTTGACGGGAGTCATCTTGAAGAAAGAAATAATTCCCATTCAGCTGTAAACATAAATCACCCTAGAAAGATCTATGATTCTTATCAAGAGAATTCTGAATGTTCCAATTGCGGAGAAGCAGAATTACCAATGGAGGGACGTTTATCGAATTTTAAAACGAGTAGCCAGTCCCAAGATTTGTCTTCGAAAGGTAAAGAGCACTTTACGTATCCAAAAACACATTCAAGAAAGCTGTTGTGCGAAGAAGGCTCTCCTTTGCAACAAGAAGAAGAAGACAGAACTAATCAAAGAAATTCATCAAGTTTGGACCAAGTGAATGAAGTACTCAAAACCGAGGTAACGTCTGACCAAGTAAGTGAATATTTTTGTAAAACATTTCTCTGAGGGAAAGAATCAGTACATTTTTTTTTTATAAAATTGATTCTTCAATTACGTTTAATAGCATTAATTTCGTTGTACTTAAAGTACTATTATTTGGATTTTATTTATAACAGGAAATCGAAGACGATTTTAATGTGTCGCCAACGCATCTATCCAACAGTAATCAGATACTATCAAGCACTGTCACAGAAATTCAATCCTTAAGATGCGTTATGCAGACATTAAATACCAGGAAGGAAAAGTGTGATGTAGACTTTTTAAAGGAATACGAAGATCAGTTTTTGAGAAAACGCGCCCAACAATCTTCATCAGAAAGTATTAATACTGTTGGTGACCGAAGACCTGTTAAGGTACTTAAGTCTTATGAGTCTTAACTACAGATAATTTTTTCTTTTAAAACTCTAGACTTTGCTTCAGTTAAAAATATAATAAATATTGGTATCACGTTATTTTGTGCAGATACAAGATTTGATGGCACAAAGTCATTTCACCGAAGAAGCAGCTGCTGCGAGTTTGACAATGAATGATATATCCGATGACGATGAGATATTCATTTTTGAAATACCAAAGACGGTGAGTTATTACTGAAAAAAAGAAGTTTGTTACCTCATGACAGTCACTGTTACATTTGCTTTGTTATTTGCTTCGTACAAATAGGTGGACGTACAGAATTTCCGTGATAAAAAGTTCATGTTTGAAGGGGATAATGAGATTATAATTGGTGGAAAGAAATTTGAAGTTTATGAGAGTGAAAACCGGCCAATGTCCATTGTTTTGAATAAAGGTGACCTGAAGAGGTCGTATGGAGCAGGTAATCATGCATATCATTAGAATTTGATTGGTATACTTTGTTTCATTCTCCTAATTTCAATTTTATTCATTGTGCAGTGAACTTGAAGGCAGTGCGATCAGTTTACATTCGACCAAAAATGTTGAAGAAAGAGATTGAAGTGCGCAGAATAAAGAGAGAGGAGGAAGAACCCAGATCATCAACAGTTCCATTTCCAAAAAATCTACGTCTACGTCATCCGCTTTTAGGATCCAGCATTGTAAGTAATCCCAGAAAACTTTATTCCGTTTTTGCTCTTCTGAAAAGAGTTGATAGATATTTTACGATAAAAGTTGATCGAGGTTAGAGAGAATACAGTGGTTCCATCTATATTGATTTATTTAAAATAGAAAATCAAAAACTGCCGGTGGGAACGCTCGCAATGTTCTTATTGCTCCGAATTTTTATAACCATAAGGTTCAGCAGAATAACCTTGACAATTTTTTACTACAGATTGCCAACGAAATTAGTGTTTCTCAAAAAAATAATGAGATGGGTGTTACGTCAAAGAAGATACTTAAGTGGCTGGCATCGCAAGATCAGCGCGATGATGAAGATCCTGTGAATCATGGACAGTGCACTGGAGAAGAAGTGAAGCCGAGGAAAGAAATTACAGATCAGGAAGATAAAAACGTTGCAATGCGAAATGAAGTAAGTTATGATGATTTGGAATTATCAAGGAAGAAGCAACGTTTAAAATTAACGAATGATAAACACAAATTTAAAGATAGCGAGATGCAATTTAATTGTATGGAAGATGAAAAGGTAAAAGAAGAAACGTTTATTAAAGATTCACCGCGAAAGAAGAGAAACATTGTTTTTAGCGACACGTTTGATGAAACTGTCACAACGAACGATGACGTATCGAGTATAGAGATTAAACTGAAGAAGAAGATGTTAAAGAAGAAAAAACAAGAGAGGGTTGATAAACTTAAATGGGATGATGAATTTGATTCAAAAACGTTAAAACGTAAGTCATCAATAAGCTGGACTGAATCGGACAGTGATATTCAAAAAAAGAAGTCGAAAGTCTCTTTAGAATTTTCGAAAGATAACATTCTGACATACGGTAAAGACGAGTTAGTGAAAAGTGCTGCGAAAATGAAATTAGATAATAAAATGGAAATACGCGGAAAGCAATCACAGATGGACAAAGAAGCTCTCAAGGATGAAATCAATATGTTGGAATTAGAAGCATCGGAAGAAAATGACAAGAGAAAAATAAGAAAACATAAAAAACATAACAAGGGGAAAGGTATTGATGACTTTGACGTTTCTAGAGAAAGTCAAGAGTGCGTCTCTTTGCCTGTAAGGATAAATGAAGAATTTGCATTCAGTACATCAAGAGCGTCTGAAGAAGAACAGAAGAGGTCAGAGAGTTCACATAAAGAAAAATTGAGTTTCATTAAAAAAGTCAAACGCAAAATTCAACTGGAGAAACCTGCTTTGAGCAAGAGTGGCGTTGAGAAATTAAATGTCACTCATGAAAGTTCTCACGAGGAGGATCAGTCGTGTAAAAGTTCAAAGAACAAGAAAAAGCATATATATCTGAAAGATGTACTGCAGCTTTCTTACCCCCCCAAAGTGATACCTTCGTTATCCCCTAAAAGAAGATGTCGTTCATTCAGTAACTTTGAGTCAGATATTGAAAGTAAATCCAGCATTCGTAAACGAAAAAAATCCAAGCTCAACTTAACTGACGTGGACGATTCTGAAAAGGAGCATGAGTTAATGAATCTTGAAAAGTTTATTATCCCACATAGAAGGCCAATTCTGAAGAAATATAAAGACCAGAAGCTATGAGACTTTTGGGAGTCATTTTTGAAAAAGCAACGAGGTGAACGGTGTTAGACATCTTTTGGAAAAACAAAGTGACTTGAAACCAGGGACAAGGAAAGGATGAAGATGTACAGTGATACTAATAAATAGTTTTAAAAAGTTTAAGAGAAAACCGACTGAAACATAAGATTAGTAATAATTATCTGTGTGACGACTAACACAAAAAGTGTTTCTTCCAATTTTATTTCAGCAAAGTATAAGAATATTTTTGAAATATTATTGAAAAAGTTATTAAACGAAGGTACTAGAGATATTTTAAATATATGTATGCAACCTTGTATAAATAATAAGTGCAGTGCAAGAACAATGTTTTAACTGAGGTGAATAAGAAGATAATGTAATTAATGAAAAACCAGTGGACGAACGTTTAAAAAAATTGTCTCTAAGGCAGTTAACCAAAGATATCGAAGTATGATTACGTAATTTTTATGCTAATAATTGAAGGTGCAGTGATTTTCTTTACTTTGTTTTTGTGTTTTTTGAAATTTAATATAATCGTGCAAATGATTGTTTGGTTTAATATTCCTTAAGAAGTAATATTGCATGTGTAACGAGAGGACTTACTTCAGTTGTTTTTATGGATAAGTAAAATATGTTTCGCTTCGCTTACCAGGCTCATGTACGTCATTATATTAATTTAAGAGGTTCACTCTAATCTTTCTTATTAGCATAAGTGAACCGTCAACTGAATGTTCGAACATGGTTTACATGATATGATTCAGATGAATGTACAAGTGTGTAATACGATCTAGCACAGAAAGTTTCTAGCATTACGTGCTGCGTTTTACAAACGTTTGATAACAATTTTCTGATAAGATTATTCGGACAGTATATTTTCCTTTAAATTATTGCATTTTTAAGTATTCAATTATAAACTATAAAACTCTATTCTAAAACTTAGTTAAATATAAGTTTACAGCCTTTAGTTCCTCGTGTCTTACAGAGATTGCTTTTCTTTCAACAATGCATTTTATTTATATACCCCCGGTAGTGTAAAACTTATCATGTCAAGCTACAACTTGCAAAAGACGTTATTATTGCAGAATCTATTAATTGCTTATTGGATCTACAATTAATGCTTACCTACTTGCGTTCTTGATTTATATAAAAATAAGACCTTTATTATTTTCATTGTAGACACAGATATTTTATATTATATCTGCATACGAAAGTCACATACTTTTATTTTTATATCTTAAACAGAATCCATATTGGATTCTAAAATAATATTTTTTCTTTTCTTTCAAAGCACCAATTTCTCATGGTACAAATTAAATATTAAGACCCCATGGTATGCGTAGCTATTATAAGGTTAGCTTTTATTTTAAATTCTAATGAATCATCAAACGTACCTACACCGTACAAGATAATAAGTTTTGTTATTAAACATTATTCATTATCAATCGTCCATCATTATTCTCGTTACACAAACGATGAAATATAAGAGTTATAAATTATTATGAATCGTTGAATCCTATATTTTTTTACTTCGTGTACGAATATCGTATAATCGGTAATGGGTTACCGATTAATAATAAAGAATTTTATTAATAAAATATCTTCTTTCTATTAACCCTTGCACCAATCCGCATAACCAAGCATATCAAAATCAAACGTTTAAAATATCAGTTTACAACCAGACATGCGTACTCGAGTCCATAAAGCATAAAAGAATAAATTCATCAAAAAAGTAAGTTCTTAGATAAATATACCTATGAATTAACAAAATTTTGAATAAAATCAAAACCTGAAACATGCAAAAGATAAACTTTCAAAATGATGTACATACAGCAAACTGTTTGAAACTGTTGCAATTATTACACGTATGAAGACTATAGAATTTCACGCATGCGTATTTACATCTTCCTGATGCAATTACCTCTTATACATCATGATGCAATATTTATTTTATTAGTATAAAATTTAATAACAATTACGTAACGTCCCTTATCAAATCGTTGCACTGGAATAAAAAAACTTTCTACACTCGATGCCTATCGCCTAAATATTTTCATAAATATTGTTATACCAAGGTGCAGCGCGATAATAATGACTTAAAAAGTTAAAGCACACTCGTGACAATAGAGATTCGTGAAAAGAGATTGGTTTTTTATCGAAAATTTATTAGTATTATGTCTTTAAGTGTCCTACGTGACTAGACGAAGGGATTTAAGTTTGCCGGGTGTTTTGCGCATGCGTATTGGATTGTATGTATAGCGAGGGTAAAAGGGACGGCATCTTCAGTAGTTTACGTACGTACATCGCGTGGGGAGTATCTCTGTGCCTGACAAAACCTACATAGCGAATACACCTTCATCGACTCGAAGTTTTACGTGAGACATGTGATTTCGATAGCTATAAGAACCGTGAGTACGTTAAATCAATTACGAACCGTTATCCTGGAGGAATGCGAGTGAATTGAAATGAAAAATCATACCGACAAGAGGTCCGAGGAGCTCCCAAGCTAAGCATCGGTTCTGACCGAAAATTGCATGGATAAATCGCACGTGCGATTTGTAATATTCGTAATGGCGGCTTCTCCAAATCCCTTGTTATTTCGTCGTACCGTTAACTCATGCCACGTATCTTTAGACAAAAGTATATATTAGAAAATTTATCTCTTTCGTGCATCTCCTGTCAATAACCAGCATCCATTTTGTTTATGCACGTTCCCCGACGCCCGTGCTGAAAACATTGCCCCCTCTTAGCGGCTCTCCTACTCTCTTATCACACTCCCCACTCTACTCCTTCCTTACAGTCCTTTCTGTCAATCTTTGTGCCTATTGCGGTTCGCGTGGCGTCCACTCTTGCCAGTGATTTTTTTATTTGCTGTGTTATTGTTACGAGGGATGTAATATTGCTGTTGTCAAAGTAAAGCTTGTCGAAAATTATGAACAACGGTTTAATTGGGTTTGACGTGTTGTGTTACGTAAGATTAAAATTCTCCTTGCTGTCTGTGAGACATTCCTAAATGCTGGGTTAGGATATGTTTAAGGTAAATAAATTGTGTAATGACAATTGATGTATATTTGTATATTAGACAAATTTGATGATTGTTGTTTCTGTCTTTTATTAAAGATACGCCCACGCGGACAATGGTTAGCAATAATTCTGGGGGTCCACCCCGGATCATGGTCTTCCGACCTTCTTATGAAGAGTTTAAGGACTTCTCCAAGTATGTCGAGTATATGGAAAGCAAGGGTGCGCATAAGGCTGGTCTAGCAAAGGTTATCCCACCGAAGGAATGGATACCGCGTAAAGGAGGATATAATTTGGATGATTTGAATCTTACGATACCAGCACCGATCTGTCAGGTGGTCACTGGCAAGCAAGGACTGTATCAGCAAATCAATATACAGAAGAAATCGATGACTGTTAAAGAATACAGTAAACTTGCTAATTCAGAGCGTTATTGTACACCGCGTCACTTTGATTACGAAGATCTTGAGCGCAAGTATTGGAAGAATATTACATATGTTGCGCCGATATATGGGGCAGATGTCTCTGGATCACTGACCGATCCTGATGTGAAAGAATGGAATATTAATCATCTTGGCACAATTTTGGATTATGTTAACGAGGATTATGGTATTTCCATCGATGGAGTTAACACGGCGTATCTATATTTTGGCATGTGGAAGACAACTTTTGCATGGCATACCGAAGACATGGATCTTTACTCGATCAATTATCTGCACTTTGGTTCGCCAAAAACATGGTATGCCATTCCACCAGAACATGGACGAAGACTGGAACGATTAGCAAGTGGTTTCTTTCCATCGAGCTATCAAAGTTGCCCAGCTTTTCTTCGTCATAAAATGTCATTGATCTCACCACAAATATTGAGGCAGTATTCGATACCTTGCGACAAGGTATGGCAACTGTTATTTCTTGTTCTTGACAATCAATCGTATCTGGCATATTCTTAAAGAATATTTTCCTAACCTTGCAGATTACACAGGAGGCTGGAGAAATAATGATCACTTTTCCATACGGTTATCACGCCGGATTTAATCATGGATTCAATTGCGCGGAATCCACAAATTTCGCAGCTCCTAGATGGGTGGAGTATGGAAAAAGAGCCACGCAATGTACGTGCAGCAAAGACATGGTGAAGATCTCCATGGATACGTTCGTTAAACGATTTCAGCCCGATAGGTACTTTCAATAGTAGTAAATTATTTGCTTATCTTCACTGGTTACAGTTTTAACAAACTAAAATCAATACGGTCCTGTTTATCAAAAAGGTATGAACTTTGGCTCCGTGGCGAAGACGTCGGTCCTCACCCAGAAGATCCACGTCAGACAGCAGCCCCAATGCCATCCCAAATGGATCTTCTGTGCAGTAGCAGCAGTAACGGTCAACTTCCGCAAAGTTATCTCAACGCAGCTGCAAAGAACAAACGTCACACGATCCACAAGAAAAAGATAATTGCCGAGACAAATCCTGACGTGGATATGGCAGAGCTAGCAAGTCGTTCGGACATACCACCGGACGTGAAGAAGGTTTTACAGGACATGGAACAGGAAGACGTTGAAGATGGTCCTGATGAGCAGCAACTCGAAGTACTGGAGGATATCTGGTTAAAAGCCGACGAAATGGGTGAGTGAAGTTATTGTCACTAGATGTATTTGGTCGGGTTGTGAAGTTACTTTATTCTCAAGGATCATATCCTTACGGATTACATTCCTATTGCATCCTAACGTCCTTGAAGCGAAGAGTTAACCTCATGACCCGACCGTGAACTATGTTCTTCCCTTGGTACCGATTAAATTCTCGATAATGACAGATATAGCGGAAGCGAACGTCTACGACGACGGCTACAACCGTAAAAAGAATCGTAAGAGGAAGAAGAAGCAGCAGCACGTTAATTCCGAGAAGGAGAAGCGGGGCGCGAAGTCGAAGAAGAACTCCAGTAAGTCTGCAAGCAGTTCGGAAAGCGTGAACGCGACAGAAGAACTAGAAATAGCCTCGACCGAGTTCATAGACATCCTGGGTGATCAAGTTCCTTGCCTGATGCTGAACGAGTCTAAAGATAAAGGTTCAGAAAGTAGTTCCGATTCGAAGAAACTCGATGATCGTTTATCATCCGTGCCCCCGAGTTTCGTGGTCCTAACTAAAGCAGCTGACTCGGTTTCCACTTCAGATTACTCCGAGCAGGAGAAGCCTTCTTCGAAGAAGAAGAAGAAGCATTCCAAGAGTTCCGAGCACAAGAAGCACAAGCAGAAGCACGTCCTCAAGAGTAAGCGCAAGCACCCGGATGCTCCGATCTTCAGTCCCAACGAGCCACTGGATGTCTCCGACGCCGATGTCCAGAGGAAGTTGATGGCTATGCCAAGTTTGAGCGCGCAGCAGAAGCCATCCCATGTCAAGGACATGTCTGCGGGTCAATGTAAGATTAATCTATTACCTGGAAACATAATTTCTGTAGGCAATGAAGTTAGCATGACTGCCGTTAAGGATAAAGCGGTGGTCAATATTACTCACGTCGGACAAGTGTCTGGCCACCCTGAGAAGGATAGCGAAAAGCCAAGGGAGGATTACGCTAAGCTCGTGCACGTAAATCGCGCTATTATTTGCAAGCCGGAGTTTCCAAAGACATCCTTAATGAAAACAGCTTGCTTGGTGCCGAGCAAGCAAATCCAGGAAATAAATAATGCCTCTGTACTTGGTAAGCGACCTGAGGAAGTTATCGCAACGGAAGTCAATTCATCCACCAAGCAAATCTTTGGAGTAACTTCGAGCAAAGCTGCAAGTAATCTATTTACTGCGAAACCAATGACTAGCTACGCCAGGAATATCATCAAGGCTCCGAAGTTGAGTGTATTCAAGGAAAGGAGTACAATGAACCAGGATACTCAGCCTATGCCAAAATTAGAATCCGAGACTAAAATCAAAGAGGACAAGGATGTTTCGACCGCAGCAGACGGACTCCTGGTCTTGCAACAGAGTTGTTACAATGCTTTTGCAGATCCTAAACTCGGTCCTAACACGAGTGTCATGCTAGTGTCAAATCCTACGTTCACAATGAAGTCTCAGGATGCTGGTACGATCTCTAGTCCACGAGGTACCAGCATATCCTTGGACACGGTTAAAAGCGAAAAGCCAGTGATTGCTTGCGCACCCTTGGCAAGGATAAATCAAACAAAGCTACAACAGGCGACTCCTAGATTCGACCTGAGCATACACCGAATTCCAAACAACATGAAGATGCGAGACAGGACAGAAACCTCTGGTTCACAGTTACAGAAAAATCCAACAAAGAAGCTGTGGCATATTCCAACCAGTAGCTGCAAACCCTTGAGCAACGACGACAGTGGGGATCCATCATTCTCTCGGCAGACTTTGACTAATCCTGGAATCCTGGATGCCAGTTCTCTCCTTGGTGCTACCAAGACTCTGACGGTAACGCCAAAGTGTGGCAAGGTCATCCAAGTTCCCATTACCAAAGCCTTGCCTTTGGAATCTAGACAGCAGTCATTCACGTGTCCAAGTGACTTGGTGATGGAGATCATTGGTAAATCTGGCGAACAAGTCGGACTGAAAACATTCAGTCAGCCTCAGGAGAAGAGGCAAACTTGTCGGCCAGTGACGGTAACCTTCCCCAAGTCACAGGACGACGCTACGCCGAAATTAACCAAGGTGAAGATGTGCTCCATATCCACCCAGGTTGATAATCTAAGCAAGATGGAACTGGGTCGAAATTCAGTAATACTGTCAGACGCGGAATTGACTGCATGGCCCATGACGGAAGTGTCTACTGCGCAGAATCGTGGAAATCCACTGGTCAGCTACGTTCCCAGCAACAGTAGCGATGGCTGTGTTAAGTTGCAGACTAATCAAGATGGTTCAATTAAATTTACCTCGTCCCAACAGCATCAGACGAAGAAGCCAACTTATCGGCTAAACGTTAAGGCCGAACTCAATATGGAGAAGAGGGACAAGACTGGAAATACATGGGATAAGGATCCCGAAGTCAAACCACCGCTCACTGTCATTTTAGACGAACAGTCACTTAGTAATCTTATCTGTAAATCATCTCCAGGTAATCTTCCACTGATACCTGGCCATATCTCCGATATGCTCTATCCCAGCGTTCCCAATATGGACCTACTTCAGGCATTCAATGATTATTGGAGTGCTCAGATATCCCATTGTGCCGTTTGCGCGAGTTTTGCATCGACTGCGAATATTGGTGGACGTCAAATGCCTCCGGATTGGAAGTACTGCAAGCCAATGGTCCTACCAGAAAATTCTCCTATATGGGTAAGGGTAACCTACAACATTACTTCTTTAGTTACAATCATTTATTTACGCTATTACGTATTATTTTATCACTCACCAGCAGGGGAGTAGCTTTGACTTTATTTTTAACGTTTAAAAATTTCTTTGAAGTATGCATTATCAATAAACATTCCTCTTATCCTCACTAGGTATCCTCAACCTTATTTGCTGCTAATTCCAAAGAGCAGGGTATCGAACCAGAAAACGACAAATTACTTAGCTGTAGAGAATGTCACGTAACAGTGCATGCATCTTGTTACGGCATAACTGTACCACCAACAGATTTACAAAATTGGGCCTGTGACAAGTGCAGAGCAGGAATGGTACACGTGGTAAGTCCTGTCAGATCATCTACCAATCCTTCTGTCATACTTAATTATTTAATATCGAGTTTTACCATAATTTTTATTACCAAATTACGTACCAATTAAAGTGCTGTAAACTTCAGTACTTTACACAATGCATTAAATGGATTTTATTTCTTTCTTTACAGATGTGTTGTCTTTGTCCAATGCGCGGTGGTGCCGTTAAGCGAACAAGCGACAGTCGCTGGGCTCATATACTCTGTGCTCTACTCTTACCAGGAGTAACATTCAAAGATCCCGCCAATAAGGATCCCATAAACGTATTAACCATAAAAACCGAGATACTCAAACAGCAGTGCTGTTGCTGTGGTCAAAAAGACGGTGCTTGTCTGAAGTGTAATCGATGCGATGCATTGTTTCATCCGTCGTGCGGACTTGTTGCTGGAGCAACTTTTGTCATACCAGCTTACAGTTCGTTGGAGCTGGAGGTATGAAAAGATCAATTAAATAATTAAATGTTCACTAGAGACAACAAGGTATATTAATCTTTAAATCTAATCATCAGAAGTATTTTGATCTCGATGTAAAATGAATACCTGCAATTTTTGCGTCGATTTACACTAAGAAATTACTTTGATTTAACGTACGAATAGGTTTACGTAATAATCTCTTTTTGATAGCTTGGATTAATTTTATCGTTGTCTTTTTTTTGTTTTCTAGGTTACCTGTCACGGTCATGACACGGGAAAGGAAAAGATCCCGAATATACGACAGGGAGAGCTCGTCTGGGCGAAACATCGTAACACCCGTTATTATAAGGCTAAAATAAATTCGATAAATGATACCCTGTTCTATATGGTGACATTTTCTGACAACAGTTTCAGTGACGATCTCTATCCTTCTGATATCATCGTAAGTTTTTTTGAATATTATACGTGCTCTTGCGCTTGTTATTAATTAGTTTTTATCGTGGGAGAACTTGAAGCAATACCTTTTTTGCTTTTTTTTTTCTAGAATTACGAGCCAGGATATCCTCCAGCCGTTGGATCAAGCGTGAAAGTCAATTGGACTGACGGTCAAGTTTACGATGGCATATTTGGTGGTACCAATCATAGAATCATGTATACGGTGAGTAAATATTCTTTTTTTCCTAATAATATGAATCCTTCAAGTTCTTTGATACATTTTTTATTTAATTCAAGTGAAAATAATTGTTAATCACATAAATAATTGCGATAGTTATTCAATAATTATTGTCGGCCTCGTGGTTCCCCCCACCAACTACTGGATATGCCAGTGGTGGGAGTAGGGGGCGGGGCCAGTAATACGTGGTAGCCAATCAGCATTTACTAAGTAGCCACGCCTCCTCTACTTTCTGTAATCTTACCAATACGATTGTAGTTGGGTAGTGGGGGAACGCTATGCTGACACAAAGCTCGAGAATCAAGTTATGGTATTAATAAAAAACAAAAAGCTGATTAAGGTAATTTGTCGTTTCAGGTGACATTCGAGGATGGTTCTCAACTTGTATTAAAACGTAACGAAATCTACAGTCTAAGAGAGGATATGCCGAAGAGAGTACGTTCGAGACTGGTGAGTTGCCCTCCGAGTTAAAAAGAGAAATAAGAAAAATATTCTAAAATTGCAAAGCAAAAGTACACTTGGTCCGGAATAGGTCCATAATCACTTTTATGAATGACGCAAAGCAGCTTCGAGATTATAATCTCTTATCTCGATGTTTTCTGCTGGCCAATGGCACTTATAAATCACTTGCACATATGTATGCGCACAAACGTACTTCCTTCTATGCATCGATAAGTGCCCCCCTTGTGCAGTATCTTGAAAAATCCTTTTTTAATCTTATTTGTTTCTAATTTCGATTTTCTTTTTTTCTTTCTGTTGACTTTGCTTTGATCCTTGATTCTTCCCTCCACGGTTCTTCGACCAATTTTACTTTGGCAAAGTCCACCGCGACCGAAATGAAGCACCGATCGCATCTATACGGCAACGACGACTGCCCCGAAGCGCCGAGGAAAGTGAAATTGACGAAAAAACCAAATTGACACAAAGGTATTTCGCGACTATTGATTGTAAATAACGTATTAATCCGTTTTGCATAGCTACTGTATACAAGTGCGCATATGTGTCTGTATATGAGAGAAAAGAAAAAGAAAGAAAAGTAAAAACACTTCTAGAGACAAAAGTTTGCAAGTGAAAACGAGCGTCTGAGAATGTGAGAGTGTTTCTGTGAGCGTGTGTGTACGTGTGCTTAGAGAAAGAAATATTACGTGTGTACATACATATATAAACGTGTACAGGTTGACTAGGTCGAAATTTATTTTTCGGTTTTATCAAGAGAAAAAAAAAGAAAATAAATTCGTAACAATTGGAAACTCTCAAATTTACGTTTAATTATCATAGCACTGCATTCTGATTAATCGATGACAAGCATTGTTTGTTGTAAAAGAATTTCCTCGCGAGGTACCATGATAATTGATCTTTATTTAAAAACGCTGAACGCTTTTCTTTGTTAAATGTGTAAATGACGAATCAAAAGAAGAGTATATCATTCCAGTGATAAGGAATTATCAGTTTGACTTAACGGCAGAGAGGGCGATAAAATTTCTGTACATTGATATAGACCTGTGACGTGTTTCGTGAGAATATTATTGGTTATAAAAAAAATAAAAAGGGGTCCTATTGGCCTGATCTTGGAAAAAGATTATTCAAAATCCAATCGTTTACCTGTTACAGTCTAATCTACGGTATGAAAATAATGCAATAGCCTTAAGTTGGCTCTGTTAAGATTAAAAAATTGAAAAGTAAATATATATTATTACTCAGGACTGACGCAACCAAACTAATTATTGATCTCCATGACAGAACTAATTACAGCTGGCCCAATTAGTCCTGAATGTCTACTGTATGTTTCTGAACGCAGCTGACCCAATGTTTAATTGTTAAAAAAATTACTCGACGACAAAGCTCCTGTAAATTAACACAATAACCAATTATTGTTGACACATTACGCATATACCGAATGTAGAAACCAATTTCAATCGTTCTATTCAACTGGTTGCGTATAATTATGTAGAATATTGGTTCAGTCCACAGAAAGAATGTCAAGACAAACCTTCCCCATTATTGTCAGTATGTAAAAAGGAAGAATTTCAAGTTCTTTCAATTACTCGACTGTTGACAATTGTAGTAGCCAGTAAACTTTGATACGACTTTCGTACAAGCCTTTTTTTAATATTAAACAAAGTCCCCCCACTACCAGTTCATCCAAAAGGAATATTAGTCTGTTTAGATACTAGTGACTAACGAACCAACTGCCTCTCAGCAAGTCAATGCTATCCGTGCGCTGTATGTAAAGTTTGTAAGCTGATATGTACGGTGATGGAATTATCGTTACTTGCAAAGATAATAAACAAAAAAAGCCCACGTTAATGAACTTGATAGAAGAAATAAATAAATAAATAACGAGTATTAAACGTATGGTAAAACTTTTGTACAGTTGTCAGCAGTGGATTAATATATTGTCAGAAGCTTGAAATATATTTCTACAACTAGTTGATACCTCTTGCTGGTTAAAATCCCTACGGAGCTTTCAGACTTTTTCCACAATCGGATAAAAACGTAGATCCCAAATGATTAGGTGATATTGATATATAAATTTAAATGATCTTTGCCTATATGCATACTGTCATTGGAATTGTAATGTTAATAGCTGTAGCTTGTCAACCAAGTAAGCCTGTACACCTGGAATATTTATTTAGCAAGGTTTCGCTCGAGTTATAGAATTTACGATTGCATCGAATGGTATCGCTCGCGTAGATTGCTCCCACTCGAGGTTCCCTGAATTATTTTTTTTTTTTTCGTAGCCTATATACGCGTCACGCAAAATTACGACGACTACGAACCACCAGATTAAATGAGTTTATTAATTAATTCATGCTTTTTAGTATATTTATATAAACGATCGACTATCGGATTGTAATAACGGAGAAGATCTAATTCACTTCTCCTTCGTCCTTTCTTCTCGTTTTATTATTATTTATTTTTTATTTCATCCTCATTCGTACCTGCAGTTGACTGAGGTCTTGCGAGAGATTACTGGCGGTTATCTTTAAGGCTATCTGTATTGCAACTCCAAGAGAGAGAGAGAGAGTGAAAGAGAAACGAAGAACGGAAGTGAGAGGCGAGTAGGCTGACTGACGCGTGAAAATTTTATTTTAATGACAAAACAAATATTTCGATATTATTTCCGTATTCAATCAATTACTGTATGATTGTCATTATATTTGCCTATCATTCTATCTTTTTCATCCAATTAAGATGTCTTTACGAACGCGAGGAGCGACGTTGAAGATTTGAAAATGTCAAGCGACGTTCAATAACAAATTTCTTTTAATTTTCATCTCGTTATACGATTATTCCTTTGATCACGTACAATTCTCTTTTCTTTCGACCAGTAAACGCCTCCTGTCCACAATCAAAATTCAATTATATATACAGTCAATTAAAATGAAATTTTTTCTAGAATGATCTCGAGAAACTATGAGAAACAAAAAAAAGTCCTACTCGCCCCTAACCTTCCGAAGTAAACGTCCTCGTCAGCATTTTGTGTTTCATACCTAAATCTGTGATTGGGTCTTAATCGAGGTGAAATACTGTCATACATCGGGATACATAGATTTACGTTATAACTATGTACAATCCGTTATATTCGATTACAATTAAGTATTATTGATAGTTTGCATCAGTGTATATAAGACTTCCTGCCCATCCTCCCATGTACTACTTAATAACAAGAATGAATATATATATATAAGTATATATATTTATATTTATACATATATAATGTCGAGGAATATATATTTATAAATATACATATATTGTGTCAAGCGTATCTGACTCGCCAGATTGCGTGACAGTTTTCTTTTTTCTTTTTCTTTTTCTTTTCTTTGCTGCGACACTAGAGCCATCTGTACGAAAATCACGTAAACCCAATGTATGTCCCACGGTCGTTTAACGCACGTCAAGTCTCACACGATCCGTGAGGTAAATTCACGAAATATTACATTTAAAGGATAATTGTTCATTCTCGCCCCAGTCCTCCCCCCTTCCTCCCCCCTTCGAGGAAGCCGCGCGGTTCGATTTCCGGGACTCCGCGTCCTCGTAAGATAGTTCCAATTAATCGCAATTCAATGTGAAGCCGCAATTGTTGCTGAATTAAATCGACATTTTTAACATTGAGCAATTTCATTTAACGGAAACTTTATCACGTTCCTTTGCCCCCTCATTCCCTGTACCGTGAGATCCTTTTGATCTTGCGATATCCCATAGATCATTCACGTTGTCAGGTCCTTCCGTGCATTTTGATACGTTTACACGGTGCTGTCCACTTGGAAAAACTCAAGAAATTGAAAGCTAAAAGAATTTTTGTATATTTAACGTCTTTAAAATTCAAGAAAAATTTCCATAAAACAGTCGTATATCGGTTACGGCGAATAATCAAGGCCAATGTTTGTTTACTGTTTTGAAAAGTACATTTATTTACTCGGCTCACTTATCATTAAGCACATGGTATCTCACCCCCCGCGGGGGATGAATAATTAAAAAAACAGAAAACGGTGGGAACGAAATTAATAACTATCGTCTAAAAAGTAATACGAGGAACAGAGTAGTAGGAGTATGAGAAAAATGCATTTATTCGCTGGTAAGTACAGGGGGGGTTTTCATCGTGGCGATGGGAAAATTGGACGAAGAGAAGAATAAATCGGCGACCATAATGGTCCACGAGGTGCGCCTTTGCACGTCGAGGAGCCAACGAACAACGAAGCGAAGCGCGCGTGTACACGTATCTCAAATATATACGTGTAATATATTTATAATTAAAATAAATATATCATCCATATATATATATACTTATGCGTATACCTTAGCAAAGGCTTCGTTGATATATATATACATATATTTATACATATACCAAGCGGAGCGTAACGTTCCTTCTCTCTCCCCTAAATGATAATTAAGTTAACGAGGCTGTACGATCTTAAAAAATAAAGTTTTCCTAATACTTAGTGACTAGACGATTCCGTAGCGTTGATCTCTTTTTTTTTACGCACGACGAATGCAGGCTCGAGCATTTCAACTTCCTGTCCTGGTCGGTGCGCATGCGCAATCGATCCATTGCACAGTCAACTAATTAAAACCTAGCTATTTCAAATTATTTATATAAAAAAAAATTAAGAAAAACTAAATAAAGTACTGCAGAGGCCCAAATATCTTAGTTTTCGGTTTACATAGCTGGTCCACCACGCCCCTAGCTCCGGTTGTCGTCATTCTGAAAAGAGATTAAATATTTATTTCACTCATCCGACTTTGTCATCTGTAGATCTCGAGCGAGAGGATCCAAGAATTATAAAAGATTAGTATTTCTAATTACAGTGCACTTTGGCTGGCTGGCTTTGAGAATTATTGACTTTCTTTAGTTTATTGTAATAATATAACGTACCAAGATCGGGTAGAGGAATGTGGTCGCGGCGTCCTCTTCTCTATCGGTTCTTGCGACACAAGTGAAGCCACCCATGTCGTTCCATTCAAGAGGATAGATGACCAACTCGCCGCTTCCCAGGACTTTGTAGCGCGGATTGGTCGATGATACTATGGCCCTCTCGTTATTGTCCAACCAGAACGTGCGAGGTCGAGGTCTGCCACTTGCTCGGCATGGGAGAACAACGGTGGACCCTATGGAGGCCATCATGGTCGGGGAATGCAAGGTTATCCTGGGTCGACTTTCTGCGCCGCAACTGCTGCCATTGCCTTTTTCGAGTTCTGCGGGAAGAAAGAGAATATTTTTTTTTGGGTGAAAATTGCATCTTTTAATCACTTAGTAAACAAAGATAAAAAAGAGTTATCGATGATCGTACAGATATAATTAGTCTGATTTTTTATCGCGTTACTTTAACGGTTACGATTCTTGTATTTGAATATGGTAGTCGGTTACGTAACAAGCTGTAGTTTAAAATACGAGATACGTGAAAAGCGCGGCAGTGTCCAGTAATGGAGCGAGGGCAGAGGAAAGTGTAATAAATTTAGTGTCGGATCAAGTTCGTAATTGACAAGACCCCGTGCGTCAGCGATAAGAAGAGGTCAGAAACAATTCGATAGATAGCACAGAGAATTGCATTTCATCCAATTCGTTGGACGATGTACAATCAGTGTGGAATCCTCTTTACTTCTTTCGATTCGACGCGAGGAAGAGATTGGACGAGTATCGATTCACTTCGATTAATTGACTTGGAGAGCATTCGTTTGAAATAAGTCGATGCTATGAACAATTATTTCTTTGTTTATTCAAGCAGAAGTCACGCTGGCTGTCAGTTGGTATAAAAATAATTGAACGGCTGGGTAAGACGGATCCGGAACAACAAACTAGTTTCTAGTATATACAAGTAATCAGCTGTGACTTTAATAAATATAAAATTGTTATTATCTTTACTCTTACCGTTAACCAGAAGCATGGTGGGATTTGATAAGGCAGTACGACTTCCGGACATGGCGGCGCAATGGATAAGACCACGATCCCTTGGAGATGCACATTCGATTACAAGCTTCGATCTTGTCCTGGCAACTCCGCCCCAGGTGCTCGAAGAACCTTCCACATCGGCCACGCTATTTCCCACGAGCTCCTCCAGCTGCAATACGTATCAGAATTGAATTTCAATGCTGGCGTATTGAATTACGACGAATCGTACCATTTGGTGGCGCAATTTTTAGGTTATGTGAAACGTTCGATAATAGTCAGTGCCACCTGGCGGTAAATGCGTGTATTACAAAGAGGATAGAGAATTGCCGAATGGCGAAGACCGTTAGGCAACCCAGAGTAAATAAATATTTTATATTATATAAATATCGAATCTCGTTCGTAAGTTTTATTGATATAAAAAAATGTTTTTGAGTTAAACAGATTCATCTTGGTAAGTGCGATCGCGCGTCAATAATACATTTGAAAACTAGTGATCCAGATTGTCAACCATTGATCCAGATTGTCAACCATTGATCCTCCACCTAATCGAAGCAGGGCGATATAATCGACCTCTTCGTAATAGGGAGCGAGGGAAAGATGGTACACATGAGATTCTTCATTATCGGTCGAATAGATCAATACGCGAGATAAACGAATTATCGGCAACGTCGCAGGCATTCGAGTTGATTGAATTTCTGGCGGAGTTTCGCGCAAGAGAATTTTTGCGCCAGGACTGAGGGTGAGAAAATTGAATGGCGTCATTTCTAGACGGTTTGGAATCGCTGAGGTGGCGGGGAGGTTACTTCAAGAATTCACGTAGTGGGGCGGGGGGGAGTGGTTGTACGTAGGGCACTTGGGGGGGAGCGGAAGTGGTGAGTCCGGGGGGGAGGATCATGCACGATCACGAGATGCGAAAAGACGAAGAAAAAAAAAAGCAAAACTTGCACGGTCATTGAGAAGTGATCTGCTGGGATTACTGACCTGCCTCAATGGTTCGGCACCGTGAAGCCAGTAGATTTGCGGAGCAGGACTGCCAATTGCTTCGCATTCCAATTCGACTCTGGCTCTAAAAAAAAAAGAATTTTTCTTATTGGTTGCTGCAGGAGACAAGTGTAATGTATTGAATTATTTTTTAAGTCGTTTAATCGGATCGAACCGGTTATCGATAGATCAGAAATGATTTTACGAATTGAAATTTGTTGGAGACGATTCGCAAATGTTTTTCAAGTGCAAAAAGATACTTTGTACGAGTTATCATAAATTGTCGTATGTATCAGAGTATTGCGTAAAATACAGCATAGTATGAAATTGAAAGAGGCGAGTGGAATTTCAGCAGAAAAATTGCGCGCGAGATTCAAATACCATTTGCAGGTGATAAATTCTTCTCGGCTTTCTTACCTAGCAGGAATGCTTAAGGCGCCCGGTGGACTCTTTGGCATCTGTACCCACTCCCTATTTCCACCCTGAAAGAATATGATTCAATAGATTAAAAAAATATTCCATTTCCTTTGAATCAAGTATAGATATACATACAAAAGTATAGAACAATCGATAAAAGACTGATAAGATGCAAGTCACTTTCGTTTTAATGAATACTATAAATATTCTAATTAATCCTTGTTCATTGTTATTATTTAATAGATTGCGTTCTATTAGATACTATAAGTCATTGATTATATTAATTATTAAACATTAGGTAATGTATCTATTCGGTATATAAATTCTTCAGCAACGATCCAGCTGGATGGAATAGAATTTTGTGAAACAATTAAAAAAAAAAAGAAAAACAAATCTTAAGGTCTTCCTGATATTCGACTCTTGAATTCCATTCATGGATTGTGCTGAGACCCGTGAGAATTCTTCATAATCGTCTAGACGGCAATACAATGAGACAGAATGCGCTGACTTGGTTCAATATATTCTAAAGTTTCCGAAATCGAACGTACTTCTGAGAAATTCGTAAAGCGATAACGCGTGACAATGAAAAATTAAAGTTCCTCGCGGCGAAGTAAAGTTACCTGAAATCTGATCTTGGATTTGCCATTATTACGAGTCTGTGCGACAATCACAGGAGGCGCTACTACGACGTCCTGGTCAATTTCATTTTCCTCGATCATAGCCTGTTCCTCAGCATCTTCCTGGGAATGCTCGCGCAGGAAGGTCATTGGACTGCCCAGGGTAGTTCCGACGGTGAATAGGAAACCCGCCACAGCAGTTAGGACGTAAAGGCGCATCTGATGGAGAAAGAAAAAAAGATGATAACGTTATTAAATAAATTCCACTTTCCAAAGCAATCTCTTCAAGTGAATATGATCCACGTGGAAATGGCGTCCACGTGTAATAGACTTCCTTGGTTCGGTTAAAGGACTTTGAATCGTGA
The DNA here is from genome assembly GCA_030142225.1 of Pachycephus smyrnensis. Classification (NCBI taxonomy): domain Eukaryota; kingdom Metazoa; phylum Arthropoda; class Insecta; order Hymenoptera; family Cephidae; genus Pachycephus; species Pachycephus smyrnensis. The sequence goes on from JARQST010000389.1 coordinate 103,608, forward strand.
CCCTCGGGTGACGTCTTCACATTCAAAATTCAATTAACGTGAAAATTGAATGAAGCCTAACGAGAAATCCGGGCTTTCCTGGTATTCGAGAAGCTTCCTCAAAAGGACTCTTGATGATAACGGTTGAACGCGGAAGTGGCAACGCTACGTAATGGTTTTGAACGATAAAGTCAAAAGACTTTGACTCTTGTACCTCCTCCCTCCCCCACGAACCCTAATACCTTGTTTCCGGGAAGAAAAAAAGAGTCCCTGGGGACTGCGAGCGTTAAATATTTCTTGGAAGAAAAAGGGGAGAGCCGAAGATCCCTTTTTCCAGTTAATCAATAAACATATAACGTAGCCTTTTATCAAGGCGCGAGATATCGTTCTCACTTGGTTAGAAGTTCATTCGTATACTGTTACCGGATGTCAGGTCAATGCGGAAGCGCAACGGTAAGACGATAGGCTCGTAGTACCAATCGACGCCGCCAGATGGCGCCGTTCTCAATCGAATTCTCGGAAGAGCGCGAATATTTCTTTTTCTTCGCGAATGAACTTTAAATTCAGATTGTGATAAGAATTTTATTCGGCTGTGAACTCTGTCGATTAGTCGCTGATACTTTTTTTCTTTACTAAAATCGAGTTTAAGGCTCGAGCACAATTCTTGAAATAGTTTCACGGCTAACGGACAGGTATTCGAAAATTTCATCCTAATCTTTTTTCCTCGGTTCTTTATTTTAGGCAATTTCAGGGTAACGTTTGATTAACCATTCTTTTTTCAAATTACTACTCGCGAGGTTATTCAACGAAATTATCGATACCACTTGGGATATTTATGGTTTCCGGGTACAAAGGAAATTATGGTGTCGTGATTATTTCTTTTTTTTGAGTTATCGGCCAACTTAACCTATAATTTCATATTGATTTAGAGCATCAAAGACTGTTATTTTGATTGTAGGATTACAAGAGAGCGATAAAACAATTTCTCAAGATTGCAGGTCAGACCAGTAAGTCCTAAGGAAACCTATTTTTCAAACAATTATGCAATATCCACCTGAATTAACATAAAATAACCTAGTAAAAATACCTTTATCATAATATATAACATGAAAATAAATCCCAGCAAATCAAATTCTAAATATCCTTCGACAACCATGCCCTCCACGAATCCTCCAAGAAGCCTATGGTTTATCAATCAAGTATCCATGACCCCGTAACCTCGAAGCAATGATTCAAGAGAAAGTCGTATAGTTTTAGCAGCCTCCATTATCGTCCTGTCGAAATCACCCAAAATATCAGATGGAATAACAAACCAAAAAAAAAATAAAAGAAACGCGCTAGCCCGACAAAAGAGCGACTTAAACCCGTAATACCTGGAAGCCGATTGTTGCAATCTTTATTCAGCATCCGACTTCGGAGAAATTTCAATGAGCCGCGCGTATCTACTGCTTACAAGATTTATACAAACCTTAACCTAGTTTCGCGAAACTTCGTCAGAATATCAAGGAATGCTCATCCATCCGCCATATACGTATATATATAAATCACGTGTTAGAATGCATCTTGTGCATTCGTAGAATTTATATCCTGCATACGTAAACAACGTGCTCCTTTAATATATTAGATCCCATAGTCAGTGTATAAATGAGAATGATGGACAAAAAGCATAAATAGATAATAATAATAATACAAAAGTTCAAAAAATTATCAGATGGCATTATTGATAGTATTTTTTTTTTAATCAGAATATATCATAGGCCTAATTTCATTTTCTTAAACGACACCCAGTTGGGTCCAGCTTACAGAGGCCTTTTTTTTTACAATTACTATAGTCGACCAGACGAATTCAACGACCTATAATTAAATATAATTGTCATAATCAAATCGTGAGTTATCGTCACTCGAAATACCAAGAGAGTGAAACGCGTTACAGATTCGTCAGTCAGATAAAAGCTCGAACATGCTGGAATCCAGTCGAGCCACGCGACTAATGAACTTCACGTTTTGACTTTGACTGGCGATATCTCATAGTTGGATTATAAGAAATGATAAATAATTATGAATCGTTAAATTCATTGGGATCGTGATAACAATTTTAGGCGATAAGGTATATCGTATGAAATTTCACGTAAGAGAACGAAGGTGTTGCTGATATATCAGAAACGAGGAAAAGATCAAATTTGTGTTTGTCGATTATTTCTTTTTGGTTAGAATTTTTTTTACATTATTTTCGCACGTGTAAAATACATTTATACATGAACGTGTATCCGGTGGGACATCGACTCTACGTGTATTTTACTTTGAGATAGTAAATTCGAAAAATTGCCAATTCCGGGTAGTCGATTAGAATAATCGTACGATTTGCAATTCCGCGGCGAATTTACGGCAATATTTTTCTCGTATTCTCGATATCCCAAAAAGCACTTGCGCGTTGCTTCGCGAAAAAGTCGTTTCAGCAAACTTTTCGTCATTTCCTATTACCCTCGTACGATATCGTCCGTCATTTTTTTTTGTTATCTACGTTTCTATATATTTTGCATATGTTTCTCTTCTACGAAGACATTATCGTAACGCTTATTGCCTTTCGTAATCAGTTCAGAAAATACTCGCGCAACATCGATAAGATCGACAATTCAAAAATACTCGAATAATGGATCGCTGTAAAAAAATTATAAATAAATTACAAAATTCCACCACAAGCCTAATCCGGTCAATATAATTTACCAAAAAAAAAAGAAGAGACAGGGGTAAATCAAAAAAAAAAGTCTAATAAAAATCAAACCAACAAAATATTCGCGAAAAAAAAAGTTAAAAACAGTATTGCGTATAAAAAGTATAAAATAAGTGGAAAAGAGATCAACAGCAAAGGGCAGAAAGGACTGTCGTAGGACCCCAGCGTCGGCGTCGGCGTCGGCGTCGGGCCCCCCCGTTTTTCTCTTAAAGAGAAGGAAGGAGAGAAGCGCCTGATTCCACGTAGCAGTAATTCTCTCATGTAAGCGTCAGAGGAGAGGAGAGAGAGACTGTGTGTGCGAGGGCCTCGAAGACGATTAGATATGGTGACACACCCACCCCCATTGACGTCATAGGGCCCCCCGCCCCTCCGCCTGCCCCCTACGTCCCCCGTACATAACTCAAAGCCGAGCAAGTCTCGACCGGCAGCCTCGAGGAAGTCGTAGATACTCGGATAACACGACTCCCATACCTGTTAGGTCTCGTTATAATGACTGGCCGTATTCGAGTGCTTCCCAGGGCTATTCAACCTCTCATGCAAGATTGACGTAGGATAGTCTGGGATCCCTTGGGACTTAAAAGGATCAGTCCCAAAAGAGGGACTTTTTTCCCTCTTTCTTATAATATCCTCCCCCCTTCTCATTCCATTCGACTCTTTTTCTTTCGTATACGATACTTGCGCGCATCCAATTGGCTATTGACTAATTTGACTTTTTGGGTCAGTTATACGATAACTCTCGATAAGTCCCAATTAATGACGGAATACGCGTATGACTTGGAATCGTTAATTCTTTTACACTTGTATTTAGTTTAGCAGGTTCAATTTTATGTACACAAAATTTTGGGCCTTGAAAGGCCCAAATACTTGGTAACTGATGCAGTACTTGGAGTTGGATGCCCTATTGTCATGTGTTGACTAAGGGCTATTATCATTGCGTAGGTACTGTTAATCAGTTGCGTTGCGTTATTGTGGTCCCATTATACGTCATACTGTCAAACTACGTAGGAAGTCTCGACTTGGACGTTAGTCAACGCTAATTCGATACCTCTGTAACACAGTTCCAGTGAAGTAATAGAAGAAGGGTTACTGTGCCAACTTACAGTGACCCTAGTAGAAACGTACTTTGGGGAACCGAAGGGGCCCGCCGTGGGCCCCAATTAGGCCTGTTCAAGCTCAGTAAAGAGACTTAGCCAGCTTTTGAATTAACGAATGGAAATACCTACTACGTAAAGAAATTAAATGATTCTCGAAAAAAAAAACTGTTTTCTTTCTTTTTTTAATTGTAAAAACTAATAGAAATAAATAAATTGAAAATATCGCGCATCGAATTTCTCTCAAATCTTTTCAATGTTATTCGAACAATTTTAACGAATGTCAACGAATCTTTTGTATTGCTATTGAACTTTTAAATAAATATATATATATATAACGCATAATCGCGTACGTGCATCAATCATTTGTAAAGAAGCCTAAAAGTATGACATAAGATAAAGAGATCACTAGTCCCGTGATAAACTGATAGTCGCGTACGAGTCATTGATACTCGACCGAAGTATTACTTGGAACGGAAAAGAATGATAATAACGGAAAAAGAATAATTCCCATAATCCAGCGTTGACCACGTGTTACGCAACGGGGGCAATAAATTAATAGGCAATTCAGTTAATTAGTAAATACGCGGAATTCATATCAATTGCGTTAGGCGTGACTTCAAATCAATTTCGTTAATAAAAAGTCAGATTGAGGCACTCTAAAGGTCGATCATTTACATATATCAATGACGTATCCGTACAGTGTCATTTTAGTATCAGTGACATCCGCGATATATCAGTGATACCTATTCACGTATATAGATACAATTTCTTCAGTTCTAAGAAAACGATTTGCAAGATGACTCAATTAACAAAAAAAAAATTGCTAATGATTTCCATACTTTTGGATGACGAACTAGAAGCGAATCAGACCAAGAAGCGGAAGTGGGTATCTCAGACGCATAAAAAGTGAAAGTGATAAATTCGCTACCCTATACAAGGAATTGCAATAGCAAGCAGATTAAAGCAAGTCACGACGCGTTCATGAAAATAGCAAAAGATCATTGGCGACGTATTTACAATATTACGGTACGGCTGCAGAAGTAAAATTGAAGATAAGAAAAAAAAAATGGCACTGCACCAGACTTGCGCGAACGTGCGCATCCGAATAACAAGAAACTAAATTACTTTTCACTGACACCGATAAAATTTTACGGAAGTGAAGGAACACGTGATTATTACGTGTAAATCGACCTTAATAATTGATAAAGCTTCTTTCCTTTGTATCGACCAATCAGATCTTAGATGGAATCATGTTGGTCGCGTATCCATGCACTTCTAGTTGATGCTACTGTATGCTACTAGAGTATATATATATGCTATGACGCGATGCAACTGCAATAGTCATGAAGTAGGCGTGAGTCGAGTATGATTAACTGTAACTAATTGAAAAAAAAAAAGTAGGAAAATCTGTATTGTTAATTAAGATTCTCACGCCGAGTATGTAATACTTATTGTATACGATGACTTGAAACCGACTGACTGTGTTAATCTAGACGATAGTGAATTTTACTTAGAAATCATGCACGTGATGGGCGGCATAGGTCAGGAATGATTAATTTACGGGAAATTTCGTCATTTACATATAGTTTGTAAAGCATCATACTAAATGAAAGAGGAGTTTAAGAATTGGTTGTAGGTAAAAAAAATGAAGTCATCGAATAAAATCGGTATACACTTATCATGCATTTAGTCATGAATATGGGTAAATGATATTGTACCAGTAGATATGCTGTATGGAAGGTATTGGATACTGATTAATAAATCAATGGAATGAGTAAAAAAAAAAGTATCATTGCAAGTCGTTCTCGCGCGATTATTTTACGGAAATAACAATTTCTTCATCTCGTATTAATTATCATTCAAATCATCGGAATGGCACAGGTGTCTCCGAGGATAACGCGAGAACGAAGATCATTAGTATTTTTCATAATTACTCGTCACGTTGGATATTGTAAAATGAGAAAAAGACTAAAAGTGATAATTGACCGAGTAGTTGCTTGCGTCAGTAGTATCAAATAAAAAGGAAGTATCATTCAAAATTTATATCATGACATTGTCATATACAGTATTGACTGTAACTCGAGCCTCAATGACATTTTATATAAGAGAAACGATAAAACACGAAACTCAAGTGCAGCGGCCGCTTAATGCAATTGTAACGGGCGACAAAGTTAAATTACGTAATAATTATAATATCTTTTAAATTTTCATAATTTTACAGAAATATAGTATTCCCCTAATACGTAATATCAACTGAAACAATGTTATTTAATTACATTTTTTTTTATCCCTCGAATAACCTACAAACGAAACTAGTAGTGAATTTAAATTTTTGACTAAAAAAAAGAAAAAATAATTTAACAGAAATTCAAATTCATAATAAATACTGTATTTGACCGATCGATTAATTGCTATTGTTAGAAAATTCGTCAAATCCCAAGGCGATTAATAGCTACGTGGAAGACATCAAGGGAATACTCAATGGACGCAACGCCGACGGTCTCTAAGCATTTGGTATTAAGGTAGCTATAGCATAGAACGACCGCGGACAGGTCATAAACCTTCGTCTACTAGGTTGCTGCGAGCAAATGAGAAGTACATTTTCGTCACGTAGTCACCAACTCCGATGACAAAAGTATAAAATAACAAGACCTTCTCAGAAATTCGCGTACACCTTGCATATACTTTTTTCATTACTCTCCGATTCTTTCCCTTCCTCTTCCCTTTGACGCCCTGGCCGCATTTCGATCTTACGACAGACTTGGCTCAAGGGATGATGTAACTTGATCATCAAGTTGCCAGGCCGTTAGAGATTACCTCAACTAAAAGCCATCTGTCTAGGGGCCAATAAAAAAATCCACTATGACAAATATATATATACATACAACGTATACGCGTAATCAGTCATCACGCGACGAAGGCAATCAGTAGCCAAATTTGTAACAAAAAAAGTCTTCTGATTAATAAAATGCAATTTCCATATCAAAGTGTAATCATATGATTGTACCCCGGCTGGATCTCTTTTTTTAAACGTGCGATAATCAGAAAGAGAGAGAGACAGAGAGAGAGAGAGAGAGAGAGAGAGAGAGAGAGAGAGAGAGTAATGAAATTTTGTAGTAGTAATCGTAGTAATAATGATTATGATGATGATAATAATAATAAATCTACTGTATCAATTATATCGCGTAACTTAATAATTGATTATCGATGCTTTCGATGAGTATAAATAATTTAGTTATTTTTTCTTACGAATTTTACGTCCCTGCACAACGAGGCGACAACGTAACCTGTACGTACTTCGCCACGTGGTGTCAGAGGATGGAAAGTGAGGTTAAGTTGACTTCTTGAAACTCACCTTGATGTTTAAAAGCTGTCTGCTTCGAAGGTACGACGCGATGCGTTGGTCTTGGTTCTTCGTGAAGAAGGTAAACTTGGTACTTTCCGAGAGGCGAAACGAGAACTGGCGAGTGGAGGGTTGCTGTCGGCACATTTATACGTTTCAAATGTAACAATCTGCATCCCTCGCTTGGTGCTGATTGGTTGACGGTACAGAAGAGTGGGGGCATCGTTACTGGGGAGACCGATTGAATTTGTCACCCATACGCTCGTCAGCCACACGAGCGGCTATGCATGATAGACTTTTTTCTCGTATACATTAATTGCACCCTTGCGTATACCTTTGTTAATCGACCTTTGATTTCTTGGAAAATCGTTTACATTATTCCTTATCGGTCATTAAGTTATCGATCGTAGTTGCTTTGAAATTGGTAGGACCAGTCGAAGACTTTGGATAGTCCTGGGTTAAATGAAAATCGAAGAGACGCGGGGAGTTCCCGGCAAGCCCTTTTACGAGGTTGACCGTTAAAAAGAGCGGGAAGAGGAACAAATTTGAAAAATCATTAGTCAATTTATCATTTGAAATGAAAATATTGGTCTGTGTAGATGATTAGGCGCGTTTAAGAGACTCTGTTGGTTTTTAATGTATGGACAAATGTTTGTAATTGTATTAATTGACTGTTGCAATTAACAGGGTAAATAAGGGAATTAGGATTATTATTAGTTTCTTTTATTCAAACGTAGGATTGACCTAATCTATATGATGTGTAACTTAGACGACCCTAAGGTTAAATTATGTTTTAGATATTATTATCTTCGCGTATAAAAAACTGTATTGTTGTTGTTATTTAATTGACAGTGCAACGTCATCTTTGATGTTTACATACAAAATGTTGAATGACAAGAGTTTTTAGAGATTCGCGATTGCTATTGATATAGATCTTGATCCAATCTCTTAGGTGAAAGTTAGGTTACCTTACGAAATCTTCAAAATCTGCTATTCAAGTTTAGTCAGATTGGTCGTCGTTTCGGCACGTTTAAAGAAACGTGTGTCAAATCTTTTTTTGACTTCGCGAGTGTTACGAATTTCATGAGAAAAGAATTGACAAAATTTTTTTGCGCGATAAATTCAAAACAAGATCTTTGCATCTGTAATTGAATATCGTAATACAAGTTGCACTTATATTTTTGTCGTTCCAACAATTCCATAGTTTTCCTATTATCCCACGCAGCTCGAACATCCTAAGGATGTCCCTTGGACGTCCTGTGGACGCGTGGACGTCCTGTGGATATCCCACGGTTATTTTATGCTACGTGAGATCGTCCGAGTATAGATTGCAATAATATTATTGATTATCCAGATTAATTACTGAATGAAATTGTGCAATTATCATTTTATATTGATATACAATATATCGCACGCTATCGCGCTATATACTATACACATAAAACATATAACAGTTATAATCGTTATAAATATTGATAGCATTGCAATCAGTTAACGTCATAGTCATTGTCACATAGAATGACTTTTGAATTGCCGAACACAATAATAATGATAAACCGTTATAATAAAAAATCAAAAAATTACACGTCTCATTGTATCGCTCGAATCATTACTTCTGCCGCCCTTAAACTTTTTGAACGTAGCTATGAAAATTTGCATGAAAAAAAAGCCGCCAGAATGACATTCAATGTAAGATTACATCAGAAACGTCATCATACCCAAATTTGCCTGTTACTTGCTGACTAGTCATCTTATTACATTTTTTTAAATTTTACATGCAAAAAAGCAAAAATTCGAAAATCATTCCATCTTAACTGCATATACAAAAATATTATGGATCATCCTACGATCGTACTTTTTCTTTCCGATACACCTCGTACTAATATTAATATTCTATTACACAGCCGTTGCGTAATGCTTTATATATTACCCGTCGCACGTCTTTAGATATTCACAGGTCATTATCATAATTCCGATCAATTTAAAATCTGCCTACGAGAACCTGAGAATGAACTGGCGATGCTCTAAAGTTGGCAATCGTCGCCGAATGCAAACGCGCCATTAACAAGCGAATCGTTATAAATATTGATAGTATTGCAATCAGTTAACGTCATAGTCATTGTCAGATAGAATCGCCATTGAATTACCATAGACAATAATAATCATAACCGTTATCGTAAAAAATCCAAAAAATGATAACCCGTCATTCTATCATTCGAATAATTATCGTAATATTTTCTATTGCTAAAAAAAAGTATTTATATTATATATAATAAAAAGAGTACAAATAAATAGACCAAAGAAAAAGAAATACAAACGTTCAGCCTCGGTATCAGTTGCTCGAGTAATCTGAGAATCGTTATTTTCATTTACCCTAATCATCATGATGGTCATCGTTAATGTCATTGTAAAACAAACGACCTGAAAGACGCCACGTGTTATGCGCCTATCGTCACGATGCAAGTCGCAGGAGAATGTGCGAATAGTCACGCAGTCCTCTCGACTGGAATGCTAATGATTGCAAGAATTCAATGATCGGCTAGAAAAAGAAGCTGCTGGAAAGAAAGTGCGAGAAAGACAGGATCAAAGGAGAAAATATATTAAAATCTTATAAGGATGATAAGGGATAGCCAATTGAGCACAGAGTGAAGGTGAGAGAGAGAGACAGAGTGTACCACGTGATTGAATATTACAAGGAGTGGGGATATATTTAGGGAAGATCATGGGGAATTCTTAAAGTTATGCGAACGGGTGACGTGCAGTCTCCCGCATGCTCGGATATCAGTCGGTAAAGAAGTTCTCACGGAATCTTAAATTTCAATCTGGAATAGTATTTTATCATGAATTCTTAGAAGGAGACATTAATGCCATGCTTACGACATCCTTGGTGTCGAGTTCGATCCATTACTTCTGGGAGATGATTTCAATACGTGATTCCGAAATTTTTCGTCTCTACAATTCTTGGTAACGTTTTGGTATTCTGAATTGGACTTCTTTTAGTCTTGTGCCGTAGCTTTGATTTATTTAAAAATACAGTTGGGTCGTGAGATCAGTGTCCTTTTTCCAAGGGACATCTTTTTAGGGGTTAGAACGCTAAAGAGTCCCTTGAATCTAACAGTAATGGCGCGCTTCGACTATATCGATATCTTGTATACTTTTCAGACTGTCCGATGACGAGCAGTGGATATGCAATTTGTTTGCTGAAAGACGCCACCCGTGGAGATAACAATATGCCATTTGAATTAGCATTAGGTTGACTCTTGAAAATTAGCGAGGTGATTCAGTGGCGTGTGCTCTCGTTTGAATTACCCGCCATTCTTTTTTTATTTGCTGGCTAGTACGCCGGGTGTCGGAAATTATGGCAGTTCGTACTCGTTTTCGTCGGCTACGAGTTTCGAAATAACCTTTACGATTGGATCCTAATGGTGCGTTGATTTCTGTAATTCTCAGTCAATGAATTGGCTTCATTTACTTTCTTTCCTTCTTCGACATTGAAGAGATTATTTTCATGGCACGAGAACCTTCTAGGTCACGTTTTCGAAATTTTCAATAACCAATTGAAATTCTGTGATCGACCGTTTCTGCTTCTCTCAATAACGTTAAATTATCGAACATCCCCTAATTCAAAAAAGACCAACAGCCAATTGACTGATGCAACAGCTAACGTAATTCTAATCAGAGTTCAATATTAATAATCGTCGCAACGCAGAGGATTAACTAACGGATTATTTTTCGTGTTTACATCTTTGTTTATTCTGTTTATTAGAATATAAATACGTCGAATAGGTTTATTTTAATGCCAAGTACCAGCATGATGCAATCTTATTATCAGTTTACAAACGATTCTATCATTAGAGAAGGCTCAAATGAATTATGGCATTTTTAAGAAGGACACGCTGACCATCAACGAATCGAGGACTTCCTGGAGAAAGACGTAAATTTCGTAGTACGTTGCTGAAGACTCGTCATCGGCCAATATTAACAGCACAAATTTCTCTCACGCTAATTAGGTAATAGTTATCCGTTTCTAGGAATAACAAGACCTGCGATGATCTAACAATGAATGCTGATTGAAAAGAAATATTTATACAGATGACATTAGTATACACTCCATAGAGTAGATTACTTGTTACCAAAGAGTAAGCATCATTGGAAAAATCAAAGGATGTAAAGAATGAAAAACTTTTTTATTTTTCAAAAATCGTACCACTCGGTTTACTGCAGTATACAGTCATTCAGCAGGTTTATCGATGATTTGGATATCGAAGTCATTGACATTTAATTGAATAACTAAACATCGATAGAGTTCACTGTCCCAGAAGAAACGTTCTCTGACCGAATTCCACGTATAAATTCGACATTACATCATGATCGTTAGAGATCGATTTGGTAATCAATTATTAAAGTATCTCTTCGTAGAAATCGCTCTTGTATTTAAAACGTGCTGCCATCCCACGTTACAACTAATAGACGATAACCCGAATAGAGGCGATAGGTGAATTTAGATTATTAATCCAGGAGAATTGTCAGTTATTATTATATTTAATTTCGGTGCAAGGAAGTTCACTAACAATCGAGAATTGCCTTGTATAAATTCGTGTTGTCCAAGGATCGTGGCTTTCGACTGTAATTCAATGAAGAAGGAAAGGTTCGTTTAATCCTGTATTATCCGCCCAAATGGCCCCCCGTCGAATTTAATATCATGCCAATTAAAAGATATTGGACGAAATTAATTCTTATCAATTTCGTCGTTTGAAATTGATTGATTGCTGGTTGTTCTATTTACATGTGTGTCGGTCTTCTATTGCTGGTGTTACATGGGACGTATGTACATGCGATCATTATACAGTCGTTAAAACAATATTTAACACCTTGCAATTGCATAATATTCCATTTAGGCATTGTATCATTGTCCAAAATATACTATGGATGTTTATTAATCTAAAGAAACGTACTATGTATATTTATTAATGTACAAAAAGGTACTATGTATGTTTATTAATGTACAAAACGTACTATGTATGTTTTGGATATTGTAGATAGTTTGGCTAGTTTATTGATTCTGTATTTAGTGTGGGCGTTATGTGCGCCATTATTGGAGCAACAATTACATTACAGCTAGAGGGTGACTTTTCGTAGGTAATTCGTAGAAACGATTGTTTCGCTTTCTGACGAGGACGTCAACGATTCGATGGGCCACCTGCGGTGTCTTTAGGAAAAGCTGCGGGTCTTCCCCCCACTGGCAACACTTGCATAGAATTAATCGATAATTCATTGGTTTGAAAAAGAATTTGATTTCGTCATCTTGCGCGTGGAACGGTGTCATGGTACGGTAACTCTTGGGCATTCTTAATAAAGCTTTTCAACGTTATTGCTTATGGATAGATCAGTGTGGATTTGTAGACTATAAAATTGTTGCTGGTGTCTGTACGAGGAGTTTGTTTTATTTACATATAGAGGATTCAAGAATACAATACGTTACATTACTTTTAAGATTTACTATATCTCCGGGCTAGTACGAAATGCTGTTTAAGGCTTCCACGCTTCAATTTTTGGCCTGGTAGTAGAGTAAGGTACATATATCTTTTTTGTACCAGAGAGATTTGGCTCGTGTTCCTGCAGCATCCACTTGTACTTTGGACGGTTCGGATCTTTATGCGGGGGTAAGTCTGTTTTGTAATGAAGCCATCCGTACCATTCGACTGGGACTTGGGATGCATCGTACTCCAGCCGCACATGGTCAGCATATTCTATCCATCTATTACGACCTATAAAAACAGTTTATGCATTATTTCTTCTATTAGTCAGCTGAAATAATGCTACGACTATTCTTGTATTCACGATTACTTAAAGTTTACATATTGTACATTCTGCTACGTAAGACAATAAATATTGCAGAAGCGTATAGACAATAAGGTAACCCAGAATTTATAAACAAAGCAATGAAACATTGTCTTAAGGTACTGAGCTTTACGTTAACACAATGGCATTCTTAAATAATAAGAATTACCATAGAAGTATTCGTTATTTTCATAATAACGATTCCCATACTTGTCTTCGCCCACTAACGTTCCAAATTTCAACTCATCTCGCCTGTCAAAGAGAAATTTATAAATTAATTAATAGCAACGTTACCCTAACCTCACCACTGCTGTGGTAGAAGTTAGGAAAGCATAGTAATATGAAATTCATAAATTATAGTATTAATAATAATGTACAGGTAAAGAGCTCTCAGGGATTTAAAGATGCCACCGTTCTGCCGAATTATCTGGGCCAAACGCACAAGTTTGTCAAGTCCGATCAAACTCGCCATTTTTTTTACTTGACAAGTTACATAAATCTGCAATATTTCGACACCAGATGTCAGGATTTGGTGGCCATCTACCGGCAAAAGCTGACAAAACAGCTGGAAATCAATTGGTAATTCCTGAAAGAAGAGGCACGTGACTAATTTCACGGAAAACAAGGCCATTGACAGAAGAGGAAGTTTAACGAAGAAAGTGATTAGCTGTTAATCCACGAACAGTGAGTTGTACACGAAAATCATTATTATCGAGACAAACAAAAGGTAATAAGCCTTCGAAGTCGTGGAAAGATTTTGTAATTAGCTAATGTCAACAACTCGTGTCTATTGTACATATGTTAATTTACAGCGGGTAACCTAGAATTCTTAACATATTTGGACAGTTTTTTATCATGAAGTTCAAGTTTGTTGCCCATGGGAGGATTTTGGATTTTGGCTAGATTTATTTATTACTTAGATTTACCTTCTAGTGAAAAATAGAATATCATTTTTGTGTTAATACAGGCAAAAGAGACTTAACAATGGCTACTGTGCCACTGATGTTCGCTGAGGAAGATGTCGAGGGTGGTGGAAAGGAAGAAAATGCAGGGGGAATTCAAAATGATTTTGCGTACAACAACAATGTTCATAATGCCAACATTAAGATTCGCATGGGTAAGTATTAATTGATACTGTATGCATTTTATTGTATTGTAGTAGCCGAATGGAATTATTGTGATTCATAATATAAATTTCAGCTTTCCTGCGCAAGGTATATGGATTGTTAAGTATTCAGCTACTGATGACAGTGATCGTAGCTGCTATATTCATGATGTGCGAGCCAGTAAAATTGTTCATCCAACAGAAGTAAGAAATTACAATTACATATGTATTTCATGTTAATCTATAACGCAAATAACTAATTGATTGTTAATTACAGTACATGGATGGTAGGGGCTTCATTTTTTCTGACTCTCGGAATTCTAATTGCGCTTTCTATCAAGAGAAAAGATCATCCTGTCAATTTGATACTCTTGAGTGCTTTCGTAAGTAAAATTCTACACTTTGCAAAGTTATCATTAAAGATATTAGTATTTCGTTATATCATTATAACGTTCACAGATCAAACACTTTGGACTTATTTCAGACTATACGACGTATTCCTAGAACAGTTAATAATAATTACAAAAACATTTTTTTGGTTGTTACAATATTTTCAAATTCTTTTTTTACAGACTTTGGTGCAAGCCTACACTGTTGGTGTCATAGTAACCATGTATGATAAATCCGTTGTTCTCGAAGCACTTTTAATTACTTTGACTGTTGTCATCGGATTGACAGCATATACTTTCCAAACGAAGAGAGATTTCTCATTCATGGGTTTTGGGTAAGTTATTGTTACTAACGTTCATATATTATTTATTATGTATTATAACTAAATATATAAAAATTCGTATCAATTACTTTCACATAATGAACGCATTAGATAAGATTTAATATAGAATACGTAGAAAAGCGCGTAATGTATCATTTTGTTTTGCAGGTTATTCGCAGGATTGTGTGTTCTACTAGTCGGTGGTTTAATACAAATTTTCGTACAAAGCACTGCCCTAGAACTTCTGATAAGTATTGGTGGTGCATTGCTATTTTGTTTATTCATTGTCTTCGACACACAATTACTAATGCACACACTATCACCAGAGGAGTATATCCTGGCTACGATCAACATCTACCTGGATATAATAAATCTGTTCCTTCACATCCTGCGAGCTCTTGCTGCCGCAAAACAGTAAATATCTTTTTATCCAATGTTATCCACGTAAATTGCACTTTACGTCTTTGTTCCCATACTTTTTATAAGTTCAAGCTGTCTTATTAACAGTTTCGTTTCTCGAAGAACATCTACTGTGAAAAGCACTTCAGTGATACCTTTAATATATTGGTGAACTGTATATTTGGTTAAATATTCATATTTCGTCAAACAGATTTAATAGAATCCTTTTAGGAAACAGTCTTCGAGACAATCTAATTCGTTCGATCAATCAATTATCTGTTTTCTAAAATCATTTAGATTATGTTTTGTTATGGGACTTCTTTTTAACATCGATACTTAAATTTTGATCTTTAAAGACAGAACATGTCTCAAACATATTGGTATATATGAATAACATAACATAAATTTATATCATGTAAGAGAACTTCAACTATGCCGAATCTTTAAACTCATAAACTTTGATGTTGATAAAATGTAATAAAATTGTGTCAGGGAGTGAATAATACAGAAACTTTGCACGATTTTTAATAGTTGTATAATTTTTGTTTAGCTTTTGAGCTAGCATGAAAAGTGCGACATTGTTATACATTAACGACGGTATAGCTTATAGAAACAAGTACGTGCAGTATATTTACAATAAAAGTCATTGTGTATTGAACTACAAAAGGACTGATGTATATTGTGATTTTATTCATACAGTAAACTGAAAAAAAATATCAAGCATTTTTAGTACGTTGACGTGGTCTATTTTATTCTTTCAAATTGAATCGTTAATTGCATATTATATGTTTATGCAAGTAAAGAAATATTTCCATTGCAAATTATTACTTTGTTAACATAAACTGCCACTTTCTAAATTATTTTTGAGATTCTTCCACAATTAAAAGGTAATGTTTAGTTGTTATTTATTAAAACTAATGTTCGTATATTGATTTATTATTATATCAAAAGATTCCTTTATTACGTTATTTCTTTGCAAGAAAACTTTATTCCATTTGTTATCGCTGGTGATAATGGAGATTAGATTTTATGTGAGTGTAATTTTATCAAAATGTATGTTACATTAAACAACAGTAAAAATAGTCTGTACAATGGGTTCGCAAGGTGGATATAAAGTACGAACAATCATACTGTATCCATGCAGAACTGTCCGCAAACTACTTTCAGAAAGGTGGTGGTGATGGTGGAAGCTTATTTGTTTTTAAATGCAAAATCAATCGTAATAGTATTATTAATTAGTCATTACATAGTTATTATACTGTTTATTGAAAAAGTAATAAAGTATATAAAAGTATTTTTTCTGGTATTAAATTACTAATCGTTCCCACAATAACTGTATGAAACACTGCGGAGGAAGAATTGCTCCCTTGTCAATAACTTTGTGATATAGCGACCATTTTGATTCATAAATATTTTCCATGAATCGTATAGTAATTTATTATGAAAAATACGCTTGGGATTACTTTCAATGATTCAAGAAGGAAACAAACATCGATATTTGAGGTTTTCTGTGTTTTATTGTGGTACATAAATGAGACAATATATTGTTTACGAGGTTTCCATGGCGGCTGTCGAATCCTCAGTGTACTTGCCCTTGTCCTTACCCAGAGCAGCGAGGCGACCCTTGCTCCTCCTGTCGATGATCTTTTTGCGATCCTTGTCCATCTTCAACTTGACAATGACGGTCTGCAAAATAGGAAATAATTTTTGTAAAATAGAATATCTTCCTTCGCTTTAACAGGCACATCTTTCTCTTGTTTAGTATAAGATCAGTGCCAACTATTCTGCATTAATCAGACCAAGTTCAGGCAAGTTAGCCGACAAACAGGAGAACCCTGAACGCAGTTTCACAAGCCAAACTTGATTGTCCGCTTCTACGTGAATGGTTTAGGTCATCATATCAATTTTTCATACTGTTTAAGTTTGCATGATAATATCCTCTCCCTTTCTGCCGAATCCATTGATTTTCAAACAGCATTTTTTAATAACTTCTCATGGGATTTACCTTGGAGGGATCGATGCCGACGTAAACGCTGGCGCCATTGGCTTTCTCGCGTTGAATTCGTTCAATGTATATGACGAATTTTTTTCTGTACACTTGGATCACTTTGCCGACCTGCTGACCCTTGTAGTGACCACGAACAACCTTTACAGAAAATGAATAAGCGTCACGAGGATACTCAAACTAGAGTCATTACTGGCGTTCGAATACTTTGAATGTTCAGTGCCAACTTTTCTGCAGGATACGAACCGGACGCGAGCGGTCAATTGTCACCCGAGAGAACCTCGGGAACTATTTCACGACTCGCATCGTTTGTTCGCATCATCCGTGAATGGTTTAATTCATCATAACAAATTAAATATCAATTTTCAACAATACAGGATCATTACAGTTATCAGATGCAGACTTTGCATATGTAAAATAGTAAAATACAACCAAAACATTGTAATTGGGCCGACAAAAATCAACGTAACACGCAACCATTAAAAGAAACATGAACACGCGTGCAGTGTAAAATATAGAGGTTAGGTTACGTGAATTTATTAACTAGATTTATAATAAAACAATAAAAGTTCATACTAGCAGTTACTGCAATGAGCTACAAAGGAAAGTACTTGAAAATGAAATATCGTAACAATAACTTGGAATGGGGATGGATTGGAGTACGAAAGCGGTTAAAATATTGAGGTTAGGTTGCATTACCTGGACTTCATCTTCCTTGCGAATGGGCATGGAACGTACGTTGTACTTTTGTCTCAACTCCTTGGAGAGGGGTGCAGACATCAGCCTCCTCCTAATGTGAGAAGGAGCAGTAAAATGCCTCTTGCGATTTTTCCTACGCGAGGAAGTCACCAATCTGTTGAACTTCATCTTGTCGAATCTCCTGCACACAAAGTAACGTGAAATTACTATGGAATTTCATTGACGGAGATTATATTTAAATCGGGTATATATATTTATCATATTTTCCAATATTACGGACAACAATCGATCTCAGTGGAACTGAAAAAGTTTATGGCAAAACAACGATTCGCATGGGACGTTACGAGTTCTGTCACTGCGCGACAGAGCAGTGCGAATTAAATGTTATGTTTTCGCGACATTCAAAAAATACTGTTGCTGTTCGTCACGGCGAGGTTTGTACTCGCTAATTTTCTATGATTTCATTAGCCGATCGGATTCCTTTCTGGGAGATTAATGCAGATTCTCGAACGAGAAACTCACCGACAACAGCAAAGTACCACAACACTAACCGGAAGAATGCCCACGCGCCGGAAAGAAAACGCTGTACGGTCTGCGGAGTGCGCAGTGTAATCTGCGCAGCGGGAAATTTAAATTTCTTTTCAAATTTAAATTTCTTTTCAAATTTAAATTTCTTTCTTCTTTTAGATTGAACAAGAAAAACTGTATTATAAACAGTTTACGGTAAATACGCCATGATTGTATCATTATACGATTAATTAAGATTAAACCATTTATAACGTACCATTGCAGCAGTAATATTGCTGTAACCAATTCGTTCATTGTATCGTAGACACTGTTTTAAATAAAAACGGTACAATACTTAATAAAAGAATTGTAAAATTACGTCAATTCTGTGTCGCGTTTCTTTTATAATTTAATTAAAATCTTTTTAAATTCCTTAAAATTATTCTTAACGAGTTACAGATGTCGCTAGTTGGAACTCTTACGATTGGTCGGTCTTGTTACAGGAAATCCAATTGAAACGTTGCCGAGTTCAAGTTCCAGCTGGCACTGCGTTCTCCGTTGTCAGCCATTGTGCTCGTGTGCAGCTCGCCGTTTCCGCGTAGCTGCGTTTTCCGACGCTTTTCCGTTTTACCCGACGCTTTTCCGTTTTAACCCGAATTATGAGGACAGTTAGTAGCCAGTCAACGATGTGCATAAAGAGCAGGGTGAGTACCAAAGTTACTGCGATAAAGTGTTTCGAATATAAGTCAACCGTGACAAGACTATTGGGAAATGGATGTTGAAAAAAAATGTTCTGTCTTTGTACCTTACTTATTGTTAGTGAGTATTGCAAAATTATTCAACGACGTATATTATATTTTTTTTGTATACCTCGAGCGTTCTGCTTTGTACGCCTGTAGAATTTTGAAAGTTCCATTGCCATAGTTTCTGCCTATTTTTCTTTCTTATGGCAATACTTTTTCATATCATCCGAACAATGTATTCGCTCCGCTGCGAACTGTAACGACCCGATAACGCCATATTTGCAATATTTTGATTGTTAAAATAACAGTGAAAGACACCTTATCGTGTAAGAAGCCACGTACAAGACATATTTTTACGTAATTCTCAGAACAGTCTTTTTATTTATTATTTCTTTTTTATTGATATTTTCTTATCCAGACTTGACAGCCATTTTCCCGCTAAACAAATTATCCGATGACCTCGATATTTCTTGTCTCGGTTATTCATTCGCGAATAATCTATCTTATGAAATTCATTACATTCACTTTCACCATTGATTGACATTTTTACGCAATTTTTCTGTAACGTCTCCAAGACGGAAGAATCTCGAAAAATTCGTACAAACAAAGCCTACGATTTCCTATCCTCATATCAATATATATATACATACACGTCCAGCGTAACAGACACGCTTGTCTAACTAATCGTATTACAAAATGGAGAATCTGATCAACGCAAGGATTAATTAAATTCAAAGGCTTCTTAGGTTTAACTAACGATCACACAGAATCGAATTCTTCGTTACAACGCTGGTAAAATCCATAATACCAACCAATTCATAATCCGCGACATTTCCTCCTTGACGGTCCATTAAAATCTGCATATGCTTTCTCGTTGGCTCTTCCTTCCAACCATTACGAAACAATAAGTATCACGTGAGCGACGTGACGTATTCGCATTTTTGCACGAGTTCCGCGAAGACCTTCAGTTTACATCTGTCTAAGCGCGTAAACCTACACGAGTTGATACTTGCAGTTGAAATATTGGATTTTCGCGGTATGTATTTACCAGTCGCGGTACGTACAGTGTTATTGATCGTTCTGGCATTGACCCTGACCTAGGTCAATAAATACAGAGACTGCCACAGCCTCTTCTCAATCCCTTTCACAATATTTGCCATTCGCGTGATCCGCTTTAAGAAAAAAATCAAAATTGTATCTTTTATCATCGTTATGCTGACCAAAGGTGATTTTGATAAGTTTTTTTTCCCTGTAATGTGCACGTACCTTTTTGTTGAAAGAATGCTGAATATTTAAGCTGACAATACTCCAAAATCTATTGATAGACCCAAACAAGTCGGTACCTTTGTGATACCGATTGTCAAGCAATCTATATTGGTACAATACAAAACGTTAGAAAGTAAGGAAGATAATTTTTTATTGACTTAAAAAACTCGACTGGGAATATCGTGTCTGCGTAATTCGTGAACACTTGACGAATCGCGTCATGGACAATAATTTAATTGTCGCTGCAAGACGAGATAAAAGTTGTTTGGTCGGTGACCACGTATTTTCTCGAATTTTCGACACGTAATATTGAATCTTTCGCATAATTTGTGTTTTGTATACATACGTGATGCAAGCCCGCGCCATTAATAGCTCACATACCCCAATACTTGTTTCTCTTCTTGGTCATTATAAACTTGTCGTATTATAATGACCAACAACTTTACGTACACCAGACGTGTTATTGGATGAAGTATAAAAATAAATAATAACGTTATTCCAGATCTAAAACATCACAACGTTTCGAAATACCGGAAAGGGGCTTAACCAATCAACGTTTTATTTAATTGAATGAATTTATAGAACCGGATAAGGTTATCAGAGTGATATCACCTGTAGCGAATATCGTAACTGGTACCATTTTTATTTAAACGTCGTGTCTTATCGGTCGTAATATGAAAAACAAAGCACTTCTGCTACGAGTGATGTGTGATTTTATGGCAAGACATTAAAAAATAGGGGTCACGATTGATAAGAACCAGTAAGAGGCTTGAATTCTGTGGGCGTGTCTCGCATTCTCATTTTATTCATTCTTTTTTTTTCCTTAAATTACATCGAGGATGATTCGATCAAAATATTTGTCACTTATGATAAGGTAAACGATTATTGGTTGACATGTTTTTTACAGTTGGATGCATTAAAAGGGGTCACTGACGTATAAGGCAGTAAGCCAATGAAAAGTCTGTATTACGTGGGTGTGTTCCAGCAATGTACTTGTTTATTACGTTATTAGCTGATGACTTTAGTTACGGTTACATCTTGTGTCATATGGATGACTTAGCGGTTATGACGTAAAGCGTCGTTTATATGCTTCCCTTCAAGGTTAAAAATGAGTATCAGCACATAACATATTTCATAGTTATATCAGACAATGGGAATTTCTAGACAAATAAATCTAGACGTTGATAGATAAAGATTTCTCTTATCAAATATCGGTCAGTGATGGATTGTTAATTTTGATGTTTGTGCACAATTTTGATTGTGAAATGAAACGCCGAATTCATTGATTGAACTACATTAGAATGAATGGTAGTTTCAAATATAATGTATCGTAGCTTTAGCATTGTGATTAGAAACTTACATCGGTCTCCATAGTTTGTCGATAGACCAATAAGCCTGAATCTTGCATTTTCATTTGGTCGAAACCTATTACATTTGTGTTATTGTCATTATTTTTATGTAACGGTTATCATAATTGTTGTGATTTATTTGATTGCAGATCATTAGAATGGTGGTGAGGTCAAACTCCTAGGTAGCATTGTTAACGAGCTTCCTGGAGGCAGAGTTTGGATTGGTTAGCAGTTGCGTACATCAGTTCTAAATTTGAGTTTTGCTGACAGCCCCCATTATCCTTACACTTTTTTGGAACACGGTCACAGAGCAAGGAGGGACTTTAATACTTGGATACTAAATTGGAGATTACCCATAAGATTTATTCATCGAGGGCATCAAAAGCAGAGACAAAAATGGGATCATCGAGGCCTCAGGACAGATCCCTCAACAGTGGGATTTCGCTTCCCCAATGGATGAAAGGAAAAATGGATTCGAGGTACTACTAAAATTATTATAATTAATTGTAACTTGTAGTTTAGACTTCTTTAACTAAATTCTATTATGTTGGTTAAGCAAAATTGATGGAAGGTTTTATATCGGATTCTTTCTGAATTTCCATAGGCATCCTTAACATCCTGCTAACGCAAACCTGTACCGTGCTTATGATTGTTATTGTTCTTTTTGTTTCTCAGTCTGATAACTTTGTTTGCACATTGGCGACCTCATTTGTCGCCTTTGTCACATTGTCTACTGCGGCTGTGTCCTCGTGCACTTTCACTTGCGTGTTTTTATTAGGTTACGTGTGTTCGCTCTACTTCTGGAAGTAAATACGTCATTTACGTGTAGTATACAGTTTCGATGATCGTAAACACATGACGATGCGTCATTCCCTTCCGTCAAGCGGAATGGTCATCGATCAATGAATCGCATTGAAGCTCTTAAGTACCGTTTCTTTGAATAAATTTTCGAGTCATTAGCAAAATTTACGATGACGTGTCCCACGTGGAGTAACAACGAAACTTTCCAAAATGACGTAGTATTCTGGTTAGGAAATAAAATCAGACAAGAATGATCATACGATTGTACGAAACGAGATAACAATGATGATATAATTGGTAGTAAGATAACGTTGAATCGAATTTTTGAAAAGTATAAGATCATTGAAAAAGCATAAAGGCCAATGGTTAATTCATTGTCATTTATTGAAAGGTTAAAGCAACGTTATTGTCAGGCCACTCATGGGAAACGTCAAGACTATATAGTCAGGACGTTGCGTCAGTGATCATAGCAGGCATTTTACTTGATGATTAGTCATCGTTTGAACTATAGTTGATGCTGGACTAACACTCTCTGTTATTGCGTAGAACTGGCACTACGTACAGGCTCTATTAACTTTCCATGGACGACCAACGATAGCTGCTGACCCAATTCAGTACTTCTCCATGAAAAACATTGAGAAAATATTCATCGGAGACTTCTTCGTGATCTAATAACATTTGCGTTGTTGATGAAATGTCATTGAGGACTTAATCATCGCCTTTCAAGGTATCGAAATCATTATCAAACAGTCTGAGCAGCTGTTTGACCTCGGGTCATTCGTCGCGATCCGGTTTATCTGGATACTTTTCCACGAGTCTCTGACCTACGATTGTTGTGCCGTTTTAACATTGATATGACATTTGTTGCTAACCGATTACACGTTTTTTTGTTCCTTAATATTCATCATTAAGCATTGCCTGTTCCTTGTCAGATACAATCTTAGGATAGACCATTTTGCACGAGTGTTTAGTGGAAACTTTTTTTTTCTTTTTAACATACTCTGTATATACTGACTTTTATCACGTTGACAGTGGATGTACGTTCACGTTTGGTCGATCTAAGCTAAGCTAATATATGTTGTTGTTATTATTACCGTTGCACAGGTGTTGGCCAATCTATTATTAGAAGCAGCGTCGCAAAGCTCTGACGATGGAAAGTTCTACGAATTGCCGTTTTTCTTCGTCTGCCTAATTGTAGGCACTGGAACCGGAACCTCATCGCTCCTTTAATTCTTCACTTACGTTTCCCTTGGTTCCGCGTAAACTTGAATTAGAAAATATTCTGATAAACGAAAGCTTCTTCTTTTTCATTACCAATGCTGATGCTTAGAAGAAACAATAAACGTATGACGATTTCCATTGATCGCACCTGGCCTTGTGACGATATGCAACTATATAAAAAATTCGATTCCGTGAATGTTTGATTTTGCAGTACGAATTAGACTGTCGATTCTATAACGAATATTGAGCTATCTGGCTAACCCAACAATAGTTTCTGTATACTTTGTAAAAGGGTTATGCGAATGCCAAAGCTAAACGATCCACGCAAAAGTAATTTATCGTACAGTCTCATTGATGAAACATCCTTTGAATAGCTTGCGACGTAAAAGAGTCAAGAGATTTAAAGGTACAGTCGAAAAATTTTCTATCACGCCACTTGTCTGCTATCTTTTTATTACGGCCGTGTGATTGTCGAATCATCAGGACGAGACGAGATAACACGCACGAGTGCGAAAATTGGCGTGCAGCGGCATCACGGGACTGGTTATTTTTAGTACGTAATTTTGGAACGCAATAGTAGTGGCCGCAAAAAACTATGACGAGGTTATGTCAATTGGTTCTTTCTCTCTCTTCCCCCCTATCTCTCCCTTTCTCTGCCTTGTCTACGTCACAACGCGAAACGCTTCGTTACAAGGAATTTCCTCTGCTTCGACCTCCCTTCTCTTCCTTTTGTATCTATCCCCTCCCCTTGGCAGTATACAAATCTTTTCCTCAAGTCTCGCGAATGAATTTTTCCATCAATATATAACGTCACAACCGTTATTTGACTTTGACTACAAAATCAAAAGGGACAATGTCAAACGTATATGACCGTTACGTTTTCGTTTCCCGTCATGAGCTTCATATCTTCTTTTGTTTATTTAAACTTCTATTCCTATCCTTTGTCTTTATGCTGACTCCCATCCCCCGCGTGCGTCACTGCGAAAAATAATATTTTGCCTTAAGACACAAGAACCACTTAAGTAGAACGTGAAAACTTGAGGGCGGATTCTTTTCGTTTTTTTTTCTCTCGTTTTACTCTCCCCTCTCAGTTCACCTTCCCTTCGCATGCGAATAATATTTCAATTTCGCATTGATCGTAGGCTTCAAGCTGATAGCACGGTAAAACGTGCCTTTCTGATACAAGGTCCTTTTTCGCAAGGTTTATCGAGGTGAAATATATACCAGCCTTTCGATTAAAAAAATTCGATAATGAGAATAATTGTGTATATAGCATTGAAAAATATCACGTTGAATGACTCATGTTGTTTTCTACGTTTTCTAGTTGGAAAATTTTTGTAATTATACGATTTGCTACAGGCTAATGCATTAAAAACGTGTATATTTGTTTTCCTTCGATAAACAATTATTTCATTGATCTCGCGAGAAATCATCAGTGTCTCTTAAATACATTAATCATTCGAAAATTGCCTTCTGCGGTTAGCTCCGCTTCATGAAGTGCTTTGTACAATTTCTTTTTGTACTGGTTTCTTTTTTTCTTTTTCGAAGAAACGAATTTCGGCTCAGGTCTAAATTTGAATGGAATCTTTTTCAGGACGGTTGCCAACATATTGGGGACAACTGTCTTTAATCGCGCCAGCTGCAGTATCCTCGCGAAACCTGCTTCGCGAACACCGAATTGTCACTCTCTTTGCTGTTAAAATTTCGCGATTATTCTAGCAGCCATTTTCCACTCAATTGAACGTACGGATTTTATTCGGGACAGACAGGCGTTAACGAATTGCTTCGCAGACGGTGAATTTATTGTCTTCTGTATGGTGACGACCATAAATTCAATTTGCTGATGGTGACTCGACATTTTTTCGGCGTTCAATGTGTTTCTTATCAGTTATCAGACGTTTGCACTTGAAAAGTATAGTAGTTTAGTCTACAGTTTTGTTTTTAAATGCCTTGTAACAGTCATGGTTAACTTTATTACGCATTGAATTGGATGCTACTACGGTGTTCATTGTGTAAGGTGTGTGTTTAGTTAATATCAATTTTTTCTTTAAATTGAATAATCGTGCGAGCATTTGAATTTACGTAAATTCAAAAGTGGTTTTTTTAGTTTTAAAGGTCACCTTGATCTTTTATAATTATAAATGCCGTTTATGCTGATCGACAACGGTAAAGGATTTGAGATTGATTCTCTGATACCCTGTGAATTGATAAAAATAAATTAATGCTTTGGATTAAAAAAGAAGTTTGAAGGTCACCGTGAAAATTGGAAAACGAAAAACTTTCTGAAATATCGATTTCGCAAATCGGTCGCTCATCTTAAAATAATTAATCCTTTATTCAGTGTGCACCTGCTCTCGTTAACAGTCTGTAATAATGATTTTTGCGCGTATCGATTTCAATGCGGCACCCTGTATATGTTAAAAAGAAAATGACTTATCAGAGTACAGTTCAGTTTTATGCCATAAAACTTGTTATCGATCGGATTACAATTTTTTATCATGAATGTTGATGCAGATAGTATAAAATGATATACTGTTTTCGAATCCAACAGGATTATTGACACGCCTTTACGGATTACTTATAAGTACTTCTGGATTAATGCAAATAACGGAGGCTCGTCCCGTTTCGCAAAAAAATATCGAGCCTCTTCGTTACCTTTAATATATCTAGAGCGCAGTCAGTTTGAAGATTTAAATTTTCGTACCGCTTTAAACGATTAGATCGGCTTAGACGTTTATCAGAGCAAACGGTTATCATCGAATGATAAACTGGTCCATGGCGTGCCATAATATATACGAACCTCTTCCTAACTACGTATCTCTTAATCCGATCGTCATAAAATCCGAAGGCTCGCGTCATCTTCGTTAAATATTTGGAGCGCCGTTTAAATTGTTTACACGAAGCAAACAAAACTATAACGCCTGATCCAAAAAAGAGAGAGAGAGAGAGAGAGAGAGAATATATGGTTTTTTTTCCCTTTTTCATTTAGCCTTTGTGTACCTTTTGTCGCCGTAGTCTTACAATTGAATATTTTCCGTCGTGAAAACAACGTAAACAATTTACTGTCGCCACGCGATAAACACGACGAGTAACGATTGTTGCATGTAGAAATATTCCATAGGATTTTACATGAAAACCAGGCTTTACGTCTTGCAGCTCTTCAGTCAGCACTTGCCTTCGCACAGACGCTTTGTGCAGTTGAAGGATTTTTAAACGCAACAACTTCGTTCGTATCTTGATGTCTCTTTGCTTCTTCATTTCAGATTCGATTTGGACGAAGGCACTTTCAGTCCGCCATCCCACGACGACAACTTCTTCTACATTCGTTACTCGAAGCATTCTGCCAGTCAGCAGCAACAGCAGCAACAACAACAACAAGAACAAGAGGGCTTTCGTTCCATCGATCAGGTTCTTGTTGAGAACCAGCACAGTAACGTCACGGCTTCCAATCAAGTGACATCCGGTCAGCAGGCAGTACCTACCTTTAAGGAGATCAAGGAAATCGATTTTAGCAAACATCCCTTGCCTTGTCAGCCATTTATTCCTGCAGCAATTGCTAAAGGTAAAATTGATAACATATGTATAAAACAATAGTCTTGAAGCTGATTGCATTTCTAGTTGTCGCTAAATCATCATCAATGCGCTTTTGTTTCGTTTATTTGGCAGTTAGTATCAATGATCAGGAACGTACCAGAGATTTTTGAAAAAAATTGTAATCATGAATCGCTTACGTGATTATTGAAAGATTTGTTCAGTTATATGCGTGTTTTCGTATCTCTCATTTCTGTAGATAAAAATTTATTACTATTAATTGATCTTTCAGTAGTTCCGTCTAATTTTTTAGTCTTTTTAATTGGTACACTCAGATCAGGAATAGCCGTATCATTAAATAGAAAATTTTTTCTTATAAGCGGCTCAATAATCACTAAATATTTTACAGTCTTTAGTCTAAACAAACTGTCGTAACAAACTGCACTGTATTGATGGTAATTTAAAAGATAATCCAGAGCACGCGACATATTACTGATAAAGGCGAAATTATAGAAAGTTTTAATTGCCCCAGCAAATTAAATGTCACGCGTCAATCATTCCTCGAGAATTTATCGGTAAAACTGCGCGTTTCAAACTTAATTTGTTTATCATCTATATGTGTACATAGTTATTCCCTTCTGGAAAAATTTTGATGATTTCTCGATCAGCTGCTTACCGATGACCTTTAATATTTTTTTCAATTGTTTATTCCAATATATTTTTCTAAGCATATATACATTATTCCACTCTTTCTTTTTTACTGCAGCTTTTTTAGCAAAGTTTATTTTTCTGCAGCTTTTTGCTTATCCGATAAGAATTGGTTTCTAGTTGCTATTCGTATTACGAAGAATGAGACACTATCGAATTTTACATTCGGTCGTGCCTAATCACTATGCCTAAATACTTTGTCGTGATAAGTGAATAACATCAGCTGTGATAAATTAATTATCTATACCGTGTCCTACGTTATGCGTGCCGAGTACCGGAAGAACAACATGTTATTCTCTTCAGGCAACCTCGGATGCTCTTTCGCTGAAACAATAATATCGTTGTTTAAAGTAATAAATGTTACAGCGGTTAACAACGGCGCTAATAACAGTTACCCTTTTTTAATATGATACCAGGATTTGATTTTTTTCATATCGAATGATTATCCAATCTTATACAATTTACAGAATATACTTGTACACTACAATTGTTACTCGTATACTTCCTGCCCACTGTAACCGATTTAGCGTGCAGATCGTCGCGAATATTCGCAGCTAAATATGGACGTTAAAATTATCCTATGTCACGATTGACAGTTGTCGAATCAGTTATCACTCGAATGACGTCTTGTTGATTAGAGCGAAGTACGATAAATGGGACCCCCCCCGGTGTTAACTGACCACCTGTCGTTTGTTAAATTTGTTTTAAAAATAACTAGGCTTTCAAAAAATATTTTTCTATTACTGTTACCTGTTATCTTTATATTTGTTATATCTTGAAGCTACGTTATCAAAAGCTTTTTCGTGAAATTAATAAGCACAGTTGGAACTAGAGTTTCAACGTATCTTATTGTACCTGCGATTGGTCTTAGTTGTCTAGATAATTTGGAGCATTGAAAATCTATTTCTGACAATTGTAAGTAGCGTGCTTCGTTTGTAAAGATCTATTATAATTGGCGAAGTTATTTGCGAATAAGAAGTAACTCAATTAGCAAGACTTCGTGGAAACGATTTTATAACGACAGATATATTTTTGGATCTCACGCGGTACATTTCAATTCGTAATACTAATATTATGAAAATATTTATTATTGCGTACTTGCGATTTCTCCCACCTCGTATTTTCAACTTCGGACTCCAAACGGTTTCTAAATCAACTTTGCTCATCTGCCATTGGTCCGCTCTCGCCGACCAGTAGGAAACGACCTACGTTATCTTGTCGCGCGACTGAGATATAAATTTCGAGAAAGCTAAACGCTTCTTACAGATTCAAAGCGAGACCTCAGAGAAGAAGTCGGGGCTTCAGCCGAGAAGCTTACGAGTATTCGCGTTTTTAATTGTTCTCGCGAAAACGTGTTCTGTTTTTTTTACTACACCTTTTAAACATTAACAATCGGATTGTTCCTCCGAAAGACTGAACCAAGACTGAACGTAAAAGAGTCGCCGTGACTAATTGAAACGAGTTCAAGGAATACCTTAGTGAAATGCGCGACAGGATACTCGACTAAAGATAACCAAAGAGTCTGAAGATACTATTAGTCCTCCTCTCTGTGATATTTAATTTATTAGTATTTATTTATTTAACTTAACCGTTATAAGCCCTTGCTTATACCGATCGTTTAAGTGACTCAGAGAGAACTCTTGTGGAACCGTCAATTTCTCAAAGAGACAAATTGCCGGCTGTCGTTATGATATCGTCGTTTGCAAAAATCTGTGGTCACGGTTGCGACTCTGTCGTTTGGGTCATTTCGGAAACAATCATGATCACCGTTCTGTTTGCCAATGTTGGTACGTTTCTTCACACGATAAATATATTTGCGAAGTTATCAAAAATTTTATTTCACATTCCCAAAGACTTGTTTACACGACTTTATTATCTTCCAATCATTCTCACAGTCATTTTAACTTATATAATAACATGGATGACTTGGTTTATGTCTTCCCTTATAGTAATTAATCATGAAAATGATGCAACTCACTGGTTGGTTTGCAATATTCTCTAGTATCAGTCATGAAGACCTAACGTTCTTTATTTAACAAGTCTCTGCACACACGGTTCATCAGATATGATATCAAAAGTGATATTAGCATTTCATTCAGTGTATTATCATATTTTGAGCAATCAGCTTCTCATACAAGTAACTGTACTATATACCCTGTGTATTAATTGATTAAAAATATATTTTTCTCGTTACAGCGAGCGAGACTAAACCGGCACAAAGAATCTTTGCTGGAAAGACTATAGTGAAGTCTCAGGGTACAGACGATGGTTTTCACAGCGGGCCAGCATTGTGCGGCAAATCCATCGTCCAGGTAGCCAATCAAATGATGTCCAGCAAGATCAGTAAAACATTGTCGGATTCTCGAATCGAGGAATCCGACGAAGTACTGAAGAAAGGTAGCAAATCATTACCAGTAACACCGCTGGCATCGCCCCTGAGTACGCCAGACAGTTCGCCAAGGTCACGTCGCAAGGGATACACCAACAGATACTTCACTGGGGCCTTCATTCCCGACAGGGAGAAGTACCAGGGTGGCTGGATCCTGGCAAGTCTTCTGGGTCAATCTCGCGAGGTAGTCTCGTCGAAAATTGACGAGGAGGACGAACAAGCAATAGAGGTTGTACCGCCCAAGAGCCTCAATCGTAAGAAGTCCATCTCATCGCAGAATCTTTCGTACCTGGGGAGCGACGACAAGGCCGTCAGGAACGCCGTCTACACGAATGTCTTCCAGGCGAAGCCCTCTGAGCTGAGGGAGATGAACTTCTGGTCGCCGACTTCGATGTGAAGAAGCCATTTTCTTTTGAAGCCGCCTTTACGTGGCGGTGTGACGAGATATTTGGGTCGTGTGCAGTGAAGTCGAGATAGGAGATTTTGGAAGATTGTTTTGTTGGATTATCGTTGGACACGATTGGTCTTTGAAATCTTTTTATTGAGAACACTATTATGCTTTTGCCTATATTTATTTACCACTCTTCGCACACTGGATTAAGTACTCTTAGGAAGATTTCATCCGATGTCCAATCTAAATGGTTATCTTGAATGTCGAGAACTCTTTTTAACTTCTTTCTCCTTGTAACCTTCGATGTGTGTCAAGACACTTTTTCTTTCCTCGGTATCATTCTCTGGAAATATTAAACAATTTCTATTGGCAACGATGAGGATAAATTTTCAAGTGTGTGCTATCGATACTGAGAAAAACTGTGGGACCATAACACAATGTTCGAACAAGTGACTACTCAATAACTATGCGATATCATTGACAAGAATCCATTTTGTACTTAGAACAGCTGAGAAGATATGTGTAACAGCTTTCGAAGGGTACACAAGTGATCTAGAGCATTGATATTAGAAACAGCATCGAAAGATACATGCGACAAGTATGACACCTCACTTCTCGATGACTCTGCACCTCCTTTAATATGAAGTATTTGAAGCCCCAATTGGCTGATCGAGTATAATAATTACTATGACGTGTCCCTAGTATACACAGTACTTTCGGTACTATTTGTATTTTTGGTACTTGTACTTGATTCACTTTCCATTGAGCGAACTCAGCCATAGACCCTTGTAGGCTTCAGTGATAACTTATTTCTTTTTGACACAATTTTCGTGCAAAATAGTTCAATTCAATGTTAGATCAATATCAGTTTCTTCAGTATATAATTAAACAGAAGGAAACGATAAAATACGTTCTCGCAACTGACGGCACGTACGGTAGACAATTTTAATATAAAACACTCATAAAATTTATCTATTTCCTCAGTATCACAATTTAACTTTTGTTTTGGTCCATACAAACATCGCAGCAGCTCCTGACCATCATCTCTTTTCTTATATCCTTCGGATTTTCACGCATCTCTGCCGGTCAGTGAGTATGCGAAAATTACGTGCTCAAGAAAAGTTTTCTTTTTCTTTTTCAACGAATTCGAAGAAGAATAAAAATAGCGAAAGCTTGGTGGAGAGCGTAAACTTGTACCTGGTTCTTTCGAGCGATGTACGCGATTAGCAGCCTTCGTTGACTCGAATAAATTGTTAGTCGACCGCCTAATTTATCCGATGTACAATAAGTTAGTTTTTAAGTGGAATAGTATAACGTTATTCGTATATTAATCCTTTCTTTGTCTGTTTTTCATTGTTACATCCGTCTCTACTCTTATTCATTCTTCATACCCATCGCTCTTTTTTGTTTTGTAACGTCATTCAATCTGCGTATCGCTACGATTGTTATTAGTATCCACTAATTATTCGTATGCTAATTGTATCATCTGTATTTTCATTAATGACGCGATAATTGATTATAATGATAATGATTACTATCACCATTAATCTTTACCATTACCTCTACACGTGACTGAGAAAATAAAATTACCCGCAAACCACGTTGACAAATTATCGAATTCTTGTTTCTCCAAGTTTTTTAATTTCATGAAAGAGCAATTTATTACATAGTTAATTCTATATCATAATATACTTAAAAGTATCTCGATTAATCGTTCCAACGTCCAAGTATCCCAGATCATTGTTCCTAATATCCAGATTTCTAATGATCGGTTTCGATTTTTAGGTTTTTTTTTGGCATTTCCTATATCCAAATACTTTTGATTATCGGTTCCTACGTTCAGCAGGTGTTTCCTACTATCCTGGTCGTCTCTCTTTACATCCAAATTATCCTAACCTCCCTTTCTCATTATGCTGACACTCCAAATCATTGTTCCAATCTCTCTTTCCGGTCTTATCAATGATTTAATCGAATTTCGAGTACAGATAATGCATTGAATGCATATAGTTGGAGATATTAAGAAAAAAAAAGATTTATACACAGCTTATACAATTGATACAAACTTTACAAAGATCTCTTTACCTAATATACTAATATACGACAAGATACTAATAACAATTATCTCAATTTCATTCACTAGTCGTCCATTTGGTTTAATTCTAATAAATAATTTATAGGCTCGAATATCTATCATGTAATTTCTAATGCTACAATGACAATGAATACGCGCGTTCCAGCAATGAATCCAATAAGGCCCTTCACTATTACGCACGCCTCATACTCATTTAAGATACTTAAAGAAATTCTCTGTCTCTATATGACGCAATAGACTGTACTCATGCCAGTTAATCGGTTTAGGATAAATCATTTAGATGCATAATAGAAGATAACAATACCTTCGACGTTACCAACGACCAATATACCGCAGACGAAAGTCTTAACGCGTGAGATGTTGAATTTTGTTAGAAAACAAAAGAAAAACAGCTAGTGGATCCATCAAAGAATTTCGTTCAACGGTCAGTGGAACTGGATGAGATTCTACAAAGCCTGCTTGAGACGACTGACACGTGTGAACGAAGCCTTAATAAATCCACGCGTACAACGTGCGTATATGTTCCCACGTGGGATTAATTTCGAATACAAGAAACGAAGCGGGGACAGTGGCCCAACAAGGCCCCCAGGGCCTAGTGAAAGTAAGTCAGGGGCAGGGTGCCTCAACCACGCCCAAATGGTAACCCGTGAATTACACGTGTCTCTTCGCATGTGCACGTATGCCCGTATTTTGCGTGTCCCTTTTTCTCGAGTGCCACGAATTTCGCAATATTCTTGATTCTCATCAGGAGGGCCCAAGATGGAATCCCGGAGGGTGGGAGGGAGGGAGGGAGAGGAATGAGTGCGCGTCGACGTGACTTTTTAAATTCTCATAAATCCTTTTAGACCTCAAGGTCATTTATTTTACATCTTTCGCAACGGTCTCTGCTACGCACTTAATCCCCATTTGGCGGTTAATACTTCTTTTTGTTTTTTAATGCAATCATTTTTGTAGTGTAGACTTTTTACGCTTGTTTTTTTTTATCCGTGACTAAACGGTTAAAAGCTTTGATTAATTCTTTTGCGCTTTGCGGCAATAATAAAGAGATTTATATTTGCTCAGAAAACGATTAAAGGATGACTGTGAAAGATTTGCATAACGGATGATCTTATTATTCAATTCTTGTAATCGTATGCTTGATACGTGATAATGATGTACGAGTAACGAATTATTTACGTGTCGATAATTTTCTGAATTCTGATTACACTTCGTTTAGTGACGTCAGTAATGATAGTAATGAACGAAATCATCCGTGTAATTAACAGGTTATTGAATTCATCAGTAAGCCTACTCGCGAAAGCTGTGGTAAATTGGAATTAAAAATTGTAAGATAGGAACAATGATTTTTGATAATCTACAACAAAAAAAATGAAAATTTTATCTCCATTTGGTATATAAGTTGTAAGGAGCACTCACGTAAAAAAATTACTTAAAAATTTAAAGAAAATTATGAAATGTTAGCATATAGCTTAATCTTGGGTGGTCGATAACTCAATGATTATGCAAGGAAAAATGGGAACCATTTATAATTGGGCGTATCGATTTTTTGTATAATTGATATATCCGTGACCGTAATGATATATCTTGAGCAATCGATTAACGGTAATTGTTCGGAAATAATTGTCGAAAATATATCTCTGTCAATTTACATTGCTTAAAAGCAGATAAATATATTTAAAGTGTCGTCATTGAAGATTCATTAGTATTGCATCTATTGAATCCGATACAAAGAAAAATTTTTACAGACGTGGATTTCGTGGCAATCGCCATTGTCACGAGAACAGTCGTAATAAATGTAAAAAATCTGAGATACAGTTACAAGCAATATTATATTTTTATGTACACATAAATAGCATAATATCGTCGTAGGCAAGTACAAAATGTTTCATCGCACTTAGGCGCGTACAGTGATTTCAGAATTTATAGTATGAAAGGGCGAAAGAGTATTTTCAGGTATTCCATATAGAATAAAGTATCTGAGAAAATCCTGTTTAAGATTCCCTAAGTGAAATAGGAGTTCGGAAGATAAGTCGTGTGATCTATAATCTACGAGTGGAGTTCCTTATTCTTCAATGAATTCGAATTTCCCGCGTTGATTTACCAAGCGTAAGAGGCACCGAGTCCGCTGAAGGTGGTGTGGGCAACAACGCTGGCGGGTCCGTAGCTCAGAGCAGGTCCGGCCTTCAGGATTGGGGCACCTGCGGCGTAGCTGAGGACGGGGGCAGATTTAACGAGGGGGGCAGCTGCGGCGTAGCTCAGAGCAGGTCCGGCCTTCAGGATGGGGGCACTTGCGGCGTAGCTGAGGACGGGGGCGGATTTAACGATGGGTGCAGCTGCGGCGTAGCTGAGGACAGGGGCAGATTTGACGATGGGGGCAGCTGCGGCGTAGCTTAGAGCAGGTCCGGCCTTGAGGATGGGGGCAGATGCGGCGTAGCTCAGAGCAGGTGCGGCGGCGGCGTATGTCACGTGGGCGGGAGCTGGGGCGGCGTATGTGAGGTGGGCAGGTGCAGCTGCGTAAGCCAGAGCAGGGGTGAGGATCTTGCCGTCGTTGGTGATGCGGGTGTCGTATTTGCGGACGCTAGAGAAGGCAGTGTCGACGGCCTTGCTGTAATGGGATACAGCGGAGTTTCCGTCCAGGGAGCGGATGGTGCTCTGGTGGGATGTGCCTACAGCGGGGGCATGGATAGCGTAGGGTGCAGGTGCGCCATAGCTGATGGCGGGTGCGCCGTAGCTAATGGCAGGTGCAGCGTAGGTGAGTGCTGGGGCAGCGGCGGCAGCGTAGGTTACGTGGGCGGGGGCAGCTGCGGCGTAAGTCACATGAGATACGGCTGGGGCAGCACTGTAGGCCAAAGCTGGGGCGGCAGCCAAGAGGTTTCCAGCCCTGGCGACTGCGAGGACCGCGCTGAGTGCTACGAACTGAAAATAATTTTTTTTACATATTTATTAGATTCGTCAATCGATACAATGATACTTAATTTTATAGATAGTCGCACACAGAAAGTATTGCTTCTTCGAATATCATTATATTATATTAATACAGCTTAATTATTTTAATCGATCGATGATAGTATCCCGTATCTTTTGCTTCTTCAGTATATTCAAACTTCAAGCTGAATCTCTTTTTTGTAAAAAAAATTTCATTCGTACTGAAAAATTGTCGAACAAAAATTTTGCAGATACTTATAATACGCAACGTTATTCCCAAATCCAAAAAAAAAATAATTTCTCCAATCCTTTTTCTCCTTATTGTCAAACCAATCAAGCAATCACCACAACCACTACAATAACCGTAATCAAAATTTCTGACAAAAATTTCAAAAAACCTTATTCCCTGCGTGCACTACGAACTTCATACCTTGAACATTTTTCCTAGATTTTCAGGTAGATGTGCTCACGTCTACGAATGCTGTAGATATGACAACTACGAAGAGTCTGCGCTTCGTTTTTATAGGTAAAAAGGGGCGAACCGTGCTCGGGCGTGGAGGGATGCCAATCTTTCGTAACGGACGTCCTTTTCGGCCGATCGTGAGATCAGGCATCTCCTTGAGTCGCGCCAAAAAAGAAATGAGGAGAAAATAAAATCGAACCGAGAGAGAAGGAGGCGACGCCGAAGGTCTGGGTTATTCTTCCAGAGTAGATACACTTTAAACACAGTCCGTAACGTGTAACGAATTCATCAATAGGCTTTTGTAAATCAGCATTTCAATTTTGCGTAATGATCATTTTTAACGACTCGGTCCGTTTTAAGGTCATTCGAACATTTTGATGACTGTACAATTCGAGTGGCAAAATAATTTTTTTTTTCGACCACTTCTTTACCGACGGAACTATATTTTTAATTAAATCGAAATTAATAGCTATTGTACTTTTATTAATTACTTTTTTTTAATAACCAATCCATTCTACTTGAAAAACTAATAAATGATGATTTTACAGCTAACCATTGCGCCTCCGTTCAAACTT
Organism: Pachycephus smyrnensis; assembly: GCA_030142225.1. NCBI lineage: Eukaryota > Metazoa > Arthropoda > Insecta > Hymenoptera > Cephidae > Pachycephus > Pachycephus smyrnensis. The sequence continues at coordinate 140,477 of JARQST010000389.1, forward strand.
GTCTGACCGTATACACACCGCAACTACTGCGGGAGCATCTTCACTAGTAACCTAACCTAACTGCTTGGCTGACCATCACGACCACTTTCTACTTAGATCAATGCGCCTCCAAAGTACAATTCACAAGTAATTATAAAACTTTTTATTAACGACACATTAGGTATGACGTCACTCGACACTACTCTACGAATAGATCAATAACGCGATAAATAAATAATATTATAAAATTTCGTATAATTAATTATACAATTTTGCAATGTCCAACGATAATATTGCTTATGAAAATTTATTTTTAATGCTTTTATATGCATTAACAAATGAGTCTAGTAATGTTGTTGTTATTATTATCATCAGCATTTCTCTCATCCTTAAAGCTACTTTCATGAGGTTGACAATTATGATAACGTTTTCAACGTAACGATCTGTCATTTGGCCAAATCGACGCATACTAATTTTCTGATTTACATGCAAGTATTAAACGCGTCTATGTATTGGATCGTATATACAGATATAGCTATCAAAGGTGCGACCGGACCTAAGGCCTCGCCCGCAATCAAGTAATCGCGTAAACGTTAAAACATTGAACGATCCGCGATTCGAAAAACTTTTACTTTCTGTTCGAGCGACAGAAGAATCGCCATGGGCGACAACTGGGATTAACGATTATCGCGCTGAGGATATTCGTAGGACGAATTAATTATATCGAATCGATAATAATATCGAATCGTTAACACAGCCTAGTTCATAGTCCCAAAGTTGAAGAAATCGATCATTTTTCATTTTAGTAAAAAATTGTAAATCGTCATTATTAATATAATTTAGTACGAGTATTTAATTGTTTTTTGTTTTTTGCATTTTACGCTGCATTTTCGCAAGTGAATTTATTTTGTTTGATGATTTTTTTTAAGTGATTTCGTATGCCGATTTCTAATGGGGTAATATCTAATGACGATGGTGGTACGCGGTTACGAGTTGTTAATTAGCTACTGACATTCTTTTTTTCTGAATAATTCATCCATATGTCCCAACAAAAATGGCGACCCAGTGCGATTCCTTTTGGTCTCTTGCGAAATTCATTATACAAGAAGAAAACCGTGCGTCCGCGTTTTTGTAATGGAGCTCGGGAGGACTAATGTACGTAACAATTCTAAATGGTGAATATGGATTAGTTTTAGAATACAAAAAGTAGGCGTAAGGGAGAGTTTCTACGTGGCAGCGGGCAAAAGACAAAGTTGTCTTGTTTCGATAGTTGCCACACTTTGCGTAGGCACGTTATTACATGGTTTAGCACCGTGAAGTGACTTCATTTCAAAACTAGACGCATATATATATATATATACACACCAACAAATTGTAAGCCCCACAAAAATGGCGGATAAGAAGAAAAATAATTTTTGTTTCTCTTGTATATGCAATTATTTATAGCCAAAAGAAATTGTTTTTGGGTTTCCTCAAAGAGAACGTTTTATCGAAAACAAAATGTTGACAAAATGTTGACAAAATGTTGACAATGCACCTTGGCAATGGAATATTTAATTTACGAGCTGATACGGATGATATATATCCGGCGGTGTCTGAGACGAAGGTAAAGAGAAGCCAATGATGAATTCGGTGAAGGTGATCGCCTGAAATAAGACCAAGCCCAAGTAATTTCGTCATTCTACTCCGGTTTCGTTTCTGCGAAGACGGGAAAGAGAGGTAAAAGGAGGAATAAAAAATAATGAAGGAAAAAGGGAAAAAAAGCTAACAACGTTAATACTTGCCAGTGGGTCGGTAACGTCACTCACCGGACGATCGGTCGGTATGAAAATAGGCAACGTGAATTTTTCACACGTACTGTACGTTAAATCGTCAGAGAACGGAATGAATAATAATAAAAATTGTTGATCAATTAGAAACATAAAAAAATCGTCCATTCATTTATTTAGCACTATCTGACAGTTCTACTATGAATTTTATCTAGGGTCAATTCTCATGACGCGAAATTGAGCAATTACAATTGTCATATTTGAATAACGCGCCGGACGTTTATTGAAATCGCATGTTCGATTATCGAGTATCAAAATTGTTTGTGCTTGTTACAGATAAATTTGAACCAACGATAAATCAAGACTGGTAAAAATGATTTTTTTTTCCAGTGCGACCTGAACGAATGATAAATCGTAGTCAAAAGTTTTTAGTCCACGCGAAAGATGTAATGTGTCGCGCTCCGTTGCATAAGAGACGACAGAGTACAGGAGTGCCATGGTAGAGAAAAAAAATAACAGGTCGAGTAAGCAGACTGGTCAAGTTGAAATTTGGCTTTATGCGAAATGATCTAGATAGGCGGTAAGGCTTGCGCAATTTGCGGCATTACGTCGATCCTCCATTTGCATTTTACAAGCCGTGCTGGCAATTCTGAAAGGACTTATAGTTAAACCGGATGTTGCATCTCTTTTTCTTTTTCAATATAAGCTAGATATATTATATACGTAATTTAAGATTGTTTCATACAACGAAATGTAATTGATTGCAAAGGCAATTGTTTTTTATTATAAAAAAAATTGTGCAATCGTACAAGAAACTGATGGTCGTTCGATTGTCATGAATCGTTGCGGAATTCGTGTAAATCAACCGATTCGCGTAAATCAGGACGAGATTGCGATAATCGTGGCGAATCTTATAAATAAAAAATTTGCGTTATATAAGAAAAAATTGCAATGCGCAGTCTTGTCCGGTAAAGTGGGTTCAGTCTTGCATGAAGTACAGTCGAACCTTCCTTTCTTACTTGATGGATCGATAAGTATCGATAATCATAATAACTTTCGATCAAATGAAAAATTACCTGGTGCATTGAAAAAACTGTTTTTATTTTTCTCAAAAAAGATTTCGGTAATATTTATGTCTGAATCTTCTATGAATATATGTATGGTTTTAAAATATATTTAATATTATACGCAGTTCGTATAAAAAAAAAATGCTATAATATACTGTGTACGTAAATACCGGTATTTTCCTAGTTATTTATAATAATTAGATATACATCCAAAAATTTGCAAATATAATTTAAATATTCGCGCGTAAATTGTAATATGTCGGTCCGCGAGTTCCATATGTTTTTTTGACAGTTCCAAAACAATGTTTAACAAAGCACCGTGCACCTGCAAACTCTAACAATAATTTTACGTGAAGCCACGCGTGGCTTGCTATAGATTTTGTTGTTTTCTGTCAAAAAAACATATTGAACTCGTGGATCGACTATAGAGGAGTAAATATTGACTATTGAGGATTTACATATCGTATGAGGATATAGAACAATAGAGAAAGATAAACGGTTCAATAATTTATTGTTTTATTTACACAATAAGGAGATACGTATGGAAAATTCTACAGTGGATTTTACCACTATCCCCCGCATGTATGGTGCGTCTTCGAAAGATATTTTCTATAGTGACGTTCTAAAGTACTCGTGTGATCGCATGAAAGTGACGTAAAGAAGAGAGAAGAGTAGGAAGAATAAAACAGTGAAAGAGGATTACAAAGAAAGTGTCGGTGTACAATAAAAGTGTAGGATTGTATCGGAGTACTCGTAACCTAGCCTTTGTATGCCGTCATTATCCGCGAGTCGTCGGATAACGTGATTCGATTCCCTAGGATTGATATTGACAGTCAAAATTTCTAGTGACTTGTTAAATATCACCAGAGTAGATAATAATTAGGTTCCTAGGGATTTTTTATAATCACAAATTTACCAACCATAAGAGGTTCCCAATCCGTTGAAGGCGACATGAGCCACAACTGGGCCAGGTGCGGCGACTGCAGGTGCGCCATAGGCAAAGGCTGCGGGTGCAGCATATGCGGCCTTGGCGTAAAGTGGTGCCGGTGCAGCTACTGCATGGTTGGCGTAGGCAAGAGGTGCAGGTGCGGCAATTGCGTGGCTGGCGTAGGAAAGAGGTGCGGGTGCGGCAATTGCGTGGCTGGCGTAGGAAAGGGGTGCAGGTGCGGCAATTGCGTGACTGGCATAGGAAAGAGGTGCGGGTGCAGCATATGCGGCCTTGGCGTAGATCGGTGCAGATGCGGCGTACGTAAGGGGCGCAGTTGCAGGTGCGGCGTAGGTAAGAGGTGCGGGTGCAGCTGCGGCGTAGGTAAGAGATGCAGGTGCAGCGTAAGCAGTCTTGAGAACCGGAGCTGCGGCTGCGTATTGCAATGCTGGTGCAGCCAGAGCAGTCTTGGCGTACAGAGGTGAAGGTGCAGCATAATTCAAGGTCGAGTAAATTCCAGGGTTGCTAACGCGCACATCCGACTTGCTCACGCTGGAGTAAGGCGTGTCGATGGTTTTCGAGTAAGTGGAGATTTGCGCAAGATTTCCAGCGCTGCGCAGGATGTTTGATGATTGAGAAGTGATAGCTGCAGGTGCGGCATAGCCGATTGCTGGTGCTCCATAGCTGATTGCTGGTGCTCCGTAACTGAGGGCTGGTTGGGCGATTATCCCTGCGCTTGCAGCCGACAGAGCAGCGCACAGAATGATTAACTAAAATTTCAAACGTAAAATTATCAATTTGCATTTTATATACTTAAAAAAGTATCGATATACTAATTTACAACCAAATCGAATACTGAATCGAAATTCTTACCTTGAATGCCATTTTTGGGGTAGGTTCTCGAGCGATGCTCCACTGCAGTTGTGAGACGATGGAAAGAGAATGATGCCTGAATCCTTTCAGAATCGTATTTTTATACCCCGAGTCCCGATGCAAAAAGAAGCAAATGTCCAAAGAGTAGCTCAACCCCCATTCCCGAAAAGATCTCATCCTGCACCGTATTCCTCCGGTGCAGCAACCTCAGAGGACATTACATTGAGAGAGCATGGGATTGGGACAAACGAAAGAGCGAGTGAGAAGAAAGAAGAGAGTCGAAAGAGAAAGAGGACATCCCTCCTCCTGCCCCACACCCTCTCACCCACGCTCCTTTTCTCACTCTTGACCGAACAGACTCGCCCGATTTTTGCAATGATCCGGTTTCGCTTAGTCTTCTTCTCTTTTTTTCTTATTCGATACTCTATCTTGCTCTTATGCAGGTTACAGTCGATCGTCACCTATCGTAATTTATGCAAGCATATTCATTTTTAGTATAAGAAGTTATACTAGATTTACAAGGTGTTACATTGCCATAAAACCTTCTCCAATTAAACCGTATAGAATTATAATCAAATATTAAATTCTAAACAAGTATTTAATTGTATTCGCGTATTGCTTTCCATATTCTTTATATTTTCAAACAATTTTTTGTCTTTTAATAAAACAGTTGCTATTTACTTTTTTCTTATTTAATCACGTAACAGACTTTATTTTTGTATCCATTACACATTCAATTTGCATTATTGTACAGTAGGTGTGCGTCTAGAGAAAAAAAATGTGCATTTATGACGTACAGTCAAACGCAAAAGGTCAATCAACTTGCTGAAATCGACGATGCTATCTTGACAGTAATAGGTGGCGCCCACATTGGGCCCAACGACAGTGAACGGTAGCAGACAGCATAAACAGAACAGCCATAAACGAAAATTGAAATTTCATAAAAACAAACTTTTTTTATTGCCACAAAAATAATTTGACAAGAGCAAAAATTTATTCGATTTCATTTAACAGCAGAACTAATCGCAATATATTGATCGAGTCAATTATTTCACAATTAACAAGATTAATTAATTTCTGTCACTGTAAAATCTGCTACAAAATTTTTTTGTGACTCTACGTAAATGCATTCTTGATTAATGCAAGTGCATCTGCAACTATGCATGTATGACTAAATGCATAAAGAACCGAGTCGTTTTTTTTTTTTTAATAACAATGACATTGACGACTGCCAACAATCAATAACCGTGACATCCTCAGATGATTTTTTTTCGAGTATTTTGATACGTAATAATCTTGCCATAAAGATGGCGTCCTCGTTGGGCCGATTCGAGAGCAGCAAACTGGTCAAAGATCGTGGAAGCTGACCCAAATAAGGCCCCAAGATATATATATATATTTCTGTGTACCTACACACGGTACCTACTATACCGATCGTGTTCGTACGGTTATATGTGCAGCGATTACATATGGGGTAACTGGACCACGCCCTCACTTTGATGTAATATCAAGCAGAGTCTCTTCGAGGTCTTTTCTTTACGTGTCTTGTTACAAGTCCACTACGTTTTTACTGACCTCCCTTCTCTCTCTTGATTACAGTATATACATTTTGCATAATCCGTGACGCAGACAAAGAAAAATTATATCCCTTTTAATATTTCTAGTGACGCCATCACTGATTATGGTAATCGTAATTTTATCAGTGATCAGGATACAAATTTCATAATTCATATCAGCAATCTCATCTGATACTGATTCCTTGGTTATGATCAAACCACTTATTAATGCATCAGGCAAAGGTGTTAGGTAAGTCTTTTTGTGGTTTTAGGTTATTTCACAAATTAATAAGGTAATAGGATCATTTTTCGAGCGTACAGTATATGAAGTATCATTTTATTATCTTCAACATTAATTGTTATGATTTTTTTCAATCTTTTACAGAAACGTTACAGAAATTATGTTGAAGACGTATGTTGAGTAATTATAGCATAAATCTGTCTGCCACAAATTTCAGTTTCTTTGTCAAATTTTTCTGGAACCCTGAATCATATACATATTAAAAAACTAATAAAGCATGACGCAGTGATTTTTGCACAATATATATATATATATTCTTTAGGTGCACTAATAGCACATCAATCCACAGATTGAATCGACTAGCGAGTCGCGAATAAGATTCGCGTCTCCTTCGTTAACGCCGAGTAGGCATCCCTATATATTTGCAATGGTGTCACGTGACATAGCAACGACCAATAAGTAGGTCTCCGATACAGTGCGTAATTTTATAGGCGAAGCAGAGTAGAAAAATTTATTCGCAACTCGAGAGCAGCTTGCGTCATACAATAATGCTCACCTGAAACCGGCGCGCGCGTTGATCTCGTTGCGCAATTAGAATAAATATTAGTAGAGTTTACGAATTTGAATAATTATTAATCGCGATACCAATGACGGACACATACAAGATTCTATTGATTGACCGTGAATCGTACCTTATTCAATGATTGGATGACGGACTAAAAAAAACGTCATTAATTTAACAAAGTCTCGAAAATTTAAGAAATTTTTTATGGAAAGAAATGTCATTTTTTAAATTTATTGCTGCGTGACAAATTAGGTCTTACGGATGACAGGTGGTATTGCACAATTCTTGATGACACTTATCAAGTGCATTAAATCGATCCGTGCAGTTTAGCAGTATCCAATGCAACAGGCTGATGCAAGAGTTTGCAGCACCTGTGAATGTACTATCATCGTAGTCGAATGGAAATTTGATATGAGATTTTTGAAAAAAATCAACAAAGTGCAACGGCCAGGTTCCATAAGGATCGCGTATAAATACTCTGCCACGGTTGTCAAATGCATTCAATTCGCTTGCGGCTTTTGAAGAACCAGCAACGTCAAACATGTTCAGGGTAAGTGATAAGAAAACATAAGAATTGTCATTTTGGAATTATTTAATGCAAAAATTATTTGTCGTCTCGAAATTGTAATTACTAATGAAAATAATTGTCGTGTCAAATTTGATTTTCTGTTTAGTTCATCGTGATTTGCGGTTGCTTGCTGGCCGTTGCCCGAGCTGGTGTGATTGGTGGAGGACTGATAGCAACCGCACCTACGGCGGTTGCCATTCAACCTGCAGCTGCGGTTTCCCTGCCGACCGTTGCTACCTCCTCCTCGAACATCATCCGCGGCATCGGTAATTTAGGTGCGATTTCGGCCTACTCGAAGAGCGTGGACACGGCGTTCAGTAGCGTGAGGAAAGCGGATGTGCGCATTAACAATCCTGGAGTCACGGGAATCGTTACGGCCGCTACCGCACCTGCACTTGCAGTGACAAATACTGCTCTTGCAGGTAACACGGCGGCACTGGGGACGTTGGATCTGCATGTTGCATCTGCCGAATGATTTGCGTTTTCACAAATTGTTTTTGCATTTTTATGTGGATCATCGTGAACAGTACCTAGTATCAGGCATTTTTTTAATTTTATTTAGTATCAATTTTGAGAATGTTTTTGCGAACACATGCAAACGCTAGCTTTCTATTTATACTACTTCGAGCGTGCATTGGTTATGTGAAATACGAACTAATATTTTACGTTTTATGCATTTTCTGTGCGATACAGGTCCTCTGACTACTGCTTACGCCGGACAAGCCGTAGCCGGACATGGCTTAGCTGGACAAGCCTTAGCCGGACATGGACTTACAACTGCAACAGTGGCTACTGGACCTACAATTACAACAAATGCTATTGGCCTTAACAGTCTTGGGCTAAATGGTCTCGGTTTGAATGGTGTCAGCGTAAATGGTCTCGGTGTAAATGGTCTCGGAGTAAATGGTCTCGGCGTAAATGGTCTCAGCCTTAATGGTGTCGCCCTCAACGGTTTGGGTCTGGGTGCCATCAAGGTTTTGTAAGTCGCAGCTGCAGGAGCGTGGAACATTTGCGGAACGGCAGCGCAAACCAGACATCCTACGCTTGACAGTACCGAATTTTGAAAACATGTCACAGAATGTAATAATCCAATATGAAATAAACGTATCACTATAGCATCCAGAGTATAATATGCTTCCAATCTCACTTTTTACCTATTACACATAAAAACAGTTATGATTTTTAAGATAAACTCAAAAAATTGTTTTCAGAGTATTTATTCAATAAATAGTGTATTTACACAAAAATTGTTGAAGGAGGGCTCGAAGTCGGTCAGATTTACCATCCGTAGGAGATGCCGACGGGGGTGGAGTAGCTGACGTGAGAGACGGCGACAGCGGGGGAGTAAGCGACTCCAAGGGGAGAAGCTGCGTGACCAATGGGTCCAGCGGAGTAGGCAAGGGGGGAAGCATGTGCCAAGGCGGGGGCGGCAGCATAGGCGACAGGGGCAGCATGGGCAACTGGTGCATGTGCGTAGGCAACGGGTGCGGCATGAGTGTAGACTCCGGGGTTGCTGACACGGATGTCGGTCTTGCTGCTGCTGGAGTAGGGGGTGGAGATGGTCTTAGACTGGGTGGCGACCTGAGCGAGGTTTCCTGGGCTGCGCAGGATGTTGTCAGAGGTTGAGGTCAGGGCGTGGGGCACGGCGTACTGTGCAACGGGGGCACCGAGGTATCCGGCATTGGCTGCAGCCAAGACGCAGGCAAGAACGACGAACTATAAAAATATAACAAACTTTCAATACCGCTCTCCTAAAACATATTGATCATTACTTTAACTTGACATTTGCTCGATGATCACGGATCATCGCGCCTCGATTAAACAATTATTACGTCCAGTGACAATAAATCTTTGAAGAAAAACAAGTTCAATTAAAAAATACAAATTTCAAATAACTCGTCAATAGACAATTTTCGAAATTCACTCGACAATCTTCATGTATCCAAAGACTCGGGATCCTACTCCAATGTGAACCCACCTTAAGAGCCATGTTTCCGTTTGTTGTTCACTGTTAGTTGTGATGCCGTGGATTTTCAGTCTGAAATCTTTTATACCCTGGGTACGATTCAAAGTGGAATAGTGGGGTCCGTTAGGCCTCTAAAATCGTATCCCCACTCGAATAATAGATTTAGACCCCCACGAGTCAAAATGGCGGATTACACGCTAGGGCCCAAAAACTGATCCGGTTCCAGCCGTGCATCTAAAGGTCCCGCCTGACAGCCACTAATCTTGCCTCAGGGAACAAGAACCAGGCACTAATGCAACAATCAGTTACTACTTGCAACTTTCCCTGTGATAGTTCGACTCCCAACACACGTAACACGTAACGGTTTGTTCCGTTTAGGCCGATTCGATAATTTGGGACGACCTTGAACCGGATCGAACGATCTGGATGATCTTCAAAAGGTCAGCCTTTCATTGACGATCTTGATAGCTGCTTTCCGGGGTGCGTTTTACTTTGCGTACACCTAATAGAATAATATAATCACTTCTCATTTATATTAATTGTTCCCATTTTTATGCTAATAATTTTTTTATTTTTTTATATAAAATATTGTTTAGGCTATCAATTTCTTTCAATAATTTCAGCACAGTTTGACCGCAAAGTATATGGTACACTAAATTTCTTTAACAATTCCTATTTTTATTATACCTTTTTTGCAGGTATTTATATCTAATTATTTTTTATTTTCAGGTATTATTTATTGTGCGTGTCTGTGTGTATATATATATATATCAGCAACTACATAAGTAACCTGATAGAGCCGTAATCGAAACGGTTCTCGAATGATCTGGAACAGGTCGTGAATGTTCGATCAAATTTGTTTTTTTATCTTGAGCAACCAGTGCGCGGGAGAAATTTATTTTCGATACATCTTATCTTTGATCTTAAACATCGAATCCACGATACTTTCACTGTCGCTATTATAATTTTGACGTATTACGTATTACGAGTGCATAATAGTTCAATAGGAACGATAACATAAAATATGTAACAATAAATTATCAATGTCCACGGGATACAGTTTAATCGTAAATATATTTAACGTATGAAGATCCTTAAAATTTATCATTGCACATCTAATACGACGATCCAATAACGATCTAGGACAACAAGATAATCTTTCTTACCATTCTTATCGTAATTTTTATTGTTATTATTATTCGAAGTAACGGCCACGCCATTGGCTGACACGACCCATAACGTTACCATCGCGTTGCCTCTATTTGGCGCGAAATTCAAATCGAGCACTCTTGAAGGCTATGGAAATTCCTAATGCGTCGCCTGTGACAGGCAAAATGATTATATCTCTTTGTGATTATAAATCGAGTCTTACGTCTCCGATTAATTATAAACTGTCAGATTGCTTAATCCTAGAACTGTATACCTTCCTGCCCGTCACGGATGCTGTATACTAGAAACGGAATCGTACCCCATTACCCTCTAATTCGTCTATCGATCATCCCCATTCGCTCCCACTTACAATAAAAAAAAAGGTGGGTTACGAGATCGCCCCGGTGTACAGTTGCGCAAAATTTTTTTCGCTAATTTCCTGGGGTACCTTTATATGTTGAGTAATTATAACATAAATCTGTCTGCCACAAATTTCAGTTTCTTTGTCAAATTTTTCTGGAACCCTGAATCATATATATATATATATATATATATATGCTGTATACTAGAAGCGAAACCGTACCCCACTACCCTCTATTTCGTCTATCGATCATCCCCATTCGCTTCCACTTACAATAAAAAAAAGGTGGGGTACGAGATCGCCCCGGTGTACAGTTGCGCAAAATTTTTTTCGCTAATTTGCTGGGGTATCTTTATACCCCTAATACAGTTCTGGGAGTAAGATCTTGCGAAGACTTTAGGACTTGCAAAATTTTATGCATAAGAATAAGAATATCGGAACTGTGTGTACTACGTGTATATATATATATTAGATTGTTACGTAGATTACAGATATATATATATATATATATATATACAGGGCATACAAATGAAATTGAATCTATCATAGAAATAAAATGGACGAAATGATTTCAGCATTAATTTTCAGCCTAAATCAGGGCCAATTGGCTTCTCAGCGCGAGTAATAAAAAAAATGGTAATAAATCCTTATAAGGTGTTATCCTATTCTCTGTGTTTCTCATTCCCGACGGTTATAACAGAAAAGTCCTTGATCCACTAATCTTGAAAGTAGATGCCGACACGTAACATCCATTACAGATTATTTGAACTTTTTGGCAAGGGCCGCAGGTGATATTATTTTATTTACTGTTTGGCAAATCGTGGAATAATAAAGCGATTAATATTTGACAGCTAGGATCATTAAAATAATTTATTAATTAAGGCCAATCCCATTATACATGGGGAATGGAGGAAAACAGGAGAATTTGTAATTCGTATATTTTAATAAATTTTGACAAATTTATTACAATGCCTTTGCATATTGAAGTATTTCGTATTCTGATTGGAGCAATTGGTCTTGACGTCATGTTAAATAAATAATTATATATTTTCATTGATATCGAAAATTGGCTTTTCTTCCTCTGTTGTCTTTTTGGGACTGAATCCACGTCCAGACTGCATTTCAAATACGAGGGAATAATGACTTTGAGTATATTCGGCTGGAGGCAAAAGTAGCTGAAGTTCGTAAAAAAATTCGATGATAATTATTGCGCTATCAGATTTAATGGTTGGGATGATGAGTAATCACTGACTGATAAGCAAAACATTTTAGGCGAATAATTCGTAACTACCCCTACCGTGTAGAATCCCTTATGTAATCCTTTTACGAGTAAAATATTTTCGAGAGGCCTTCTTCCTCTGTCTTTACGTGTAAAAGAGTCCCCTTTAGACTCCAGACTCTATTCAAGGATTATATAATCGATATAAATATTTAATTGTAAAAAATGATAAATGATATCTCAACTCCCTCCAAACACATGAGTATCAACCTTCATGATAGAAATATGATTTTGATCAGTTCAGACAAAGACAAATAAATTCTTTTACAGAGTATTTATTCAATAAATAGTGTATTTACACAAAAATTGTTGAAGGGGGGCTCGAAGTCTGTCAGATTTACCATCCGTAGGAGATGCCGACGGGGGTGGAGTAGCTGACGTGAGAGACGGCGACAGCGGGGGAGTAAGCGACTCCAAGGGGAGAAGCTGCGTGACCAATGGGTCCAGCGGAGTAGGCAAGGGGGGAAGCATGTGCCAAGGCGGGGGCGGCAGCATAGGCGACAGGGGCAGCATGGGCAACTGGTGCATGTGCGTAGGCAACGGGTGCGGCATGAGTGTAGACTCCGGGGTTGCTGACACGGATGTCGGTCTTGCTGCTGCTGGAGTAGGGGGTGGAGATGGTCTTAGACTGGGTGGCGACCTGAGCGAGGTTTCCTGGGCTGCGCAGGATGTTGTCAGAGGTTGAGGTCAGGGCGTGGGGCACGGCGTACTGTGCAACGGGGGCACCGAGGTATCCGGCATTGGCTGCGGCCAGGGCGCAGGCGAGGATGACGAACTGAAATTTTATACAATTTTTTGTGTAACTTAATTATCCTATAATTATGATACAATTAATTATTCTATAGAAACCTTACAATTACGTTATCACCTTTTTATATCAATACATAAATACGGTATGAAATATCTACGAATCTTATATTAAAATATCCTGACTATTTTTATCCCCTATTGATAATCAAATTCGATACTTGATTAAGGATAACGATCACAAGTATTTAAATTACTGCTGGATTTTACGTAGATCGAGGACAGCGTTATCTACGATTCTAATCACTGGCGTCCTTTCGAATTACTCTTCCCTTCGTATCCGAGGAAATATATACATTTTTCCTCGAAAAATCCCAAAATTTCCGCACTTCGTTTCCGTTGGGTCGCAGGGACCAATTTCTTTGTGTACAGTCAATAAGTAAAGTATCACCACTAGTATCAAAACACACCTTGGCTGCCATTGTTGAGTTTGTATGGTTTTTCTTGCTTCACTGAACTGCGAATGTCGCCTCTCCCGTTTCTCGACACTTTTATACCCATGAATTTCGGGGTTGCTAAACGAAAATCCTACCACCACCATGCCGTTGGTCGTCGAAGGAAGGGAGAAAATTTGAATCTGGTGGGATAAAGTATCCCAGTACCTTCACTGTCTCCTTCGTGTGGTCCGTGTATTATCGTACCAGGATATCTGCAATCGAGGCTACACTGCTACCGATATTAATTACGCCTTAGGCCATTGAAGCACGATTGACTTTCCTTATTCGTAACTTTTACGCTTTTCTCTTAGTGTTTATCGCTCTTTGTCTTTCTTATCATTCCGAAATCGTTCAGTCGCCGTACTCGATCAATCGTTCAAAATTGCATTTAACAATCCTTGCAATGACAATGGCAGAAGTACCTGTACCGGATTACAAAATTTATCCTGCCGAATCCCTTGATCACAATATCAAAATGCAGCAAGCGAATTGCCAACCCTGAATTCAGATTGTGATAGAATCAATTCCAAGTGTTAATCTGTTGATCTGTTTTTCTCTTCTAGTTCTATTCGTTGCAAAAGAAACGTGACGTGATTTCGGCAAGAACCTACGTGCGACAATTGGGATAGTCTTATTATCGATGATCGGTCACAGAGAGTGTTCGATATATATTACCAACAGAATGTCAAGAGAGTTAAGGATCGCGTCCTAGTTCTCGATCGGGCATGTTGCTCGATCATTATTTACCTTCCACTGTTTTGGAACTACTGATATAATTCAATTATACAGAGAATTGTTCCTGGAACTTGCTTGGAGACGCAGGAACGTAATCAGTTGAAACGTAACCTTGTCTTTGGTGAAAAAAAAATCATCAATTCAACATCAGGATTGATTCTACGATTTTTCTCTTTGTTGGAAAAAGGTTTTACTTGAATTTGACATTCTTAAAATTTTCTAGTATTTTTTTTAATCATTCTGTGTTAAAATACAAATTTGTTTTATTAATAATAAAATTTAATGTACTTCAAGAATTTTTCGTAACGAGCATAATAATTGGAGGGATAAAATAACGATTGAATTGGATAAATACGTATGCCAATATTTGTGATGTTTTGTTTAAATAATAAATAAATGTTAGGATGCCACAGAAATTGATACGCTACTGAAATGACGTAACGTGTTGATTCAAAATCGAGATCCATCAGAGATTTAATTCAATGCTCGGACACCTATTGTGTTTCTTTTTTCATCTGGCACGTATATCAATTTATCCGCTTGACTGGCTTTATTTGATTTTCATTCAAAAAAAAATGTACGGAACGATTATTAATATTTTTTACGCCCTAATAAGCATTTAGAGTAAACGTATGGTATACTTCTAACTTCAGCATTGTGGTTTTGGTGAAATGTAATATGTACTACGACAAGAAGTCCAATGCCATACATATGTAGGAAGAAAGTAAAGTGTAATAACACGATATACATTATACCATTTATTATCAAGCTTAATCTATTTATTACAAAGATCTATATACACTAAAACCATCACATAATCTCCTTCGTAAAAGCTCGAGGACCGTAGTCTTGTTGGCCTCACAGTCATTACCAAGCATAATTAATATGATCATTAACATTGGAGTAGGTTAAATGCGCCACTTCGTTGGCAGGAGAGAAGGTGATCTTGTAGACGGGCTGATGAGCAGCAACAGGTGCGGCATGAGCATAGCCTGCATGTGCGCTGGGTGCAGCATATGCAGGTGCAGCATAGGCAACAGGAGCCGCATGTGCGTATGCGGTTTTAGAAAGCACGGGGCCAGGAGCAGAGGTGTAAACAGGTCCAGAATGGGCTGCAGGTGCGGCATAGGTTATGCCAGGAGATGCATAACTGCCGGCAGGTGCGGCGTACTGGACAGCTGCTGGAGCGGCGTATTGTACGTGTGCAGGAGCAGCATATTGTGCAACAGCAGGTGCAGGGGCAGCATAGTGTGCCACTGCAGGTGCGGCGTAGTGGGATACTGCAGGAGCAGCGTAGTGTGACACTGCAGGCGCGGCATAGTGGGACACTGCTGGTGCGGCGTACTGAGCAACTGCAGGTGCGCCATGAACAGCGGGAGCAGGACTTGCGTAGATCGGGGCTGCAGTTGCGTAGACTGCTGGATTGCTCACGCGGACTTCACTTTTGCTGCTGCTGGAGTAAGGTGTTTCGATGCTTTTTGATTGAGTGGACAATTGTGCGTAATTTCCAGGACTGCGGTAAGTGTTGTCGGAAGTTGACGTAATGGCCAATCCTGCATTTGCTACTGCCAAAGCGGCGCACAAGACACTGATCAACTGAAATAAGGAGGAATTAATTATTTTAATAGAAACTTCACTCGAATTGTCGAGAAACTTAATTATGAGTCTAGTTAATACTTAACGCTTAATTTTGAATTCAATGATTATAATCTCAAAACTTTTTTAATATTCACATCAACCATTGTCAATGTTTTTTTTACAATTTTATATTATAATAGATGTAGTCTGGCTTTTGTAAATTTTGACTAATTTTCTAGTTTTCTATAACCGAATACACTCCTCCGAAAGTCCTTGTACCTTACAAATGAAAGACCCCGTGATCAATAAAAATGCATCAACAACGAAAAGTGGTACAGCAAAATAATAACAACCAACGTAACATAAAAAAAATTATTTTTACTTCACCATAAGTCTACACTACTTTCACCTCTTTGTTAAATGAAAATTGTGCAAAATCGACAAAAAATTATCCACCCGAGTTTTACCTAGAAAATTTGCGCAACTTCGTTAACGGATTTAAACGAATAATGAAAAACCCCATTAAAACGAAAAACTGAGATACAACCCGGAATACGAATCCAAGTAATAAAAATATAATTAAACGTTAAATAACGAGATGCAAACGTACCTGAAAGGCCATGACTCTTGTCTCGGATCTCAGGTAGGAGAAAGAAGTGATAGGTCGAGTGATCCGTACTGATGTCTCGTTCGGTGTGAGGGCCCCTTATATATATCGGTATGAGGCTTTCTTCAGTCTGGTTCGTTCGGCTCCTTCTCCTTGCCGAAAAAACTTTCCCCGCCCTACGCGAACGCATCTAATTTTGTTTCACTGAGATCCTGAACGATATACCATATGCCCAATGTGTTCATCTATATACATATATAACGCATCTCTATATGCTCACCGTGAATATTACGTATATTTATTCAGAACTGTCGTACCACCTGAAGTTAGCGTTTACATTTGATTTCTATCAGTTTCAATGACAGAACCATGTTCAGGTGGTGCAATAGTCCTGTACGTATCGATAATATTGGAAAATTAATTTTTTTAGTCATATTAGGGAAAATTGTAAATTTTTTATCATGACAATGTAACTCTTGGATGCAATCTGATTTTTGGCTACGGTCCATCTTGAAGTTCGACTTCGATATCGAGTATCGACCTGACTGAACTTCCTGTGAAAAAAAAGACTGTGACAATTGACTATCGATTTCAATTGATAAGATCGATTGATTCTGACACACCTTTGTTACGACGCCGTCGCGGTGTATATTAGTACTGGTAAGTATCGAATAGACTATATCGATATATATCCGATATAATCGTGAGCTGTCATCGACTCTCTCGCAATTGCATTACTAGTCGAATGGTAATAAGATTTTGTAAAGTCTGTCAAAGAGTATCGTAGATCGAAATGCATCGAATGACGTCAGAATTGCATATATTTCGTGTACGATATACGTTCATGAGAAACAAACGCATCTATCGGTACTACTGTTGAATAGTGGAAAAAAGTTGAAAATAAATTCGCGCCTATAAAAATTGACAAAATTTATTAGTTATCCGAATCTACGAGTTAAATCTAATCCATCTGTAAACCGCTTAGCAATGACTAATGTCCTTTGATGAATAAGAGGGTAGTCCCCAAGAAATAAGAACAGGATCCATAATTTGGAGAATATCGAAGAAGCCGTATGTCCGCGATGACGTGAGAATCGATAAAAATCGATCGATCGTTCAATAGTTCAATCGATCAGGCATTACCGCAACAAATGATCCAAGCGCTAGAAATACCAAAGCCCGCAAGGGTAATTGCGAAGAATATTGCCCAAACGGATGTAGGCCAGCAGGATGTCGCTTAAGGAATTCATATTGGCCGAGAAAGGGTTTTGATTCTCTGTCGCAATGAGAAAATCAAATAAAAAGAGGTAAGGTTGGGTTTTCCGAAAATAGACGGGATCAAAATTAACTAAGCTAGGGAAAATGAAAATAAATGAAAAAAAAGTATGAATTTCGGAGGACAGGGAGTTCCGCGTGCAGAATTTCGTATCTGACCCCTGCGCGGCCCCTCGGATCGAGTCACGAATATAACGCAAAGTTGCGCAAGGGAGCGCGTGCAATTACTACGGCAATTTCGTTTGCCGCAAAGGCCTTTGAAATTCATGTGGAGCGGAGAGTGAGTGTGGTAGGTATATTGGGGGATTGCGCATGCGCAAAAAAGGGACACGCACCATGTCGCGGCCATCTTAAATGAGTGGCACGGGCGAGAAACAATGGTGCTTGTATACCTATAGCTGATCCCTGCTATGTACGATCGCAACCCGGATGAGTCAGGTGCGAATTCGCGGATAATGGCGGTTACTGCTGTGATGTTGCCGCAATGAGGAGAGGGTGGGCGATTCTTTGGAGCGGCTTGGGGCCTCGCCCCAGGGGTCCTATAGACCCCAAGCAATGGAGAAAGCCCCCCATTTTTTTAGGCCCCCGTTGCCATAACACCGCCATTGTGGTTTTCGGGTCTATATATGGTCTACGAATTTTCTGACTGACACGCAGATTCGCATTAGCTTATTCAGCTGACAGACAACTCTGACAAGATCCTACTTGACTCGCCATGGCCGCTAAGGTACTTAAGGAATAATATTTTGTCATGTTTGGGGTACATACTTGACTTTGAATATTTAGTGATTGGTTGTTAATTCTGTGTTTGTTTTACGGAAAATATATAGCAACTTCAATAATGGAATAATAGGAAAACTTTTACACTCGTCATTGAAGCACACGTCTTGATAAATATAAATTTCAAGTAGGACGTATGTTAAATTAGAAATATTTGTTAAGTGATTTTTAAGTGGTGAATATAGAATAGAGATCTAATAATGTTATACAAAAGTTGTCTAATTAAATGTCAGTATTTTTATTTTATTAAATTATTTTATTTATATTTTTCAGCTCTTCATCCTCGCCGTAGCTATCGCAGCTGTTAATGCTGGATATTTAGGCTCTCCATCTGCCCACTATGCACCTGCCCAAGTGCAAGTGCAACCTCATGCGTATACTTCCACCTCTGACAACATCCTGCGTAGTCATGGAAACTTGGCACAGATTGCTACTCAATCGAAAACCATCGAAACTCCTCATTCTAGCGTGAGCAAGAGTGACATCCGTGTGAGCAACCCTGGAGTATACTCGCATGCTGTACCTGTTGGTTACGCAGCTCCTGCTGCTCATGGAGCCCTCTTCGCTCCTGCTGCATCTGGTTATTCTCACGCCCCCGCAAGTTATGCCGCTGCACCTGTCAGTTACGGCCATGCAGCTGCACCCGCCAGTTACGCCCCAGCAACAGCAGCGTACAACTCCCACGCTCCTGCTGCATATGCACATGCACCTGTTGCCACCAGCTACGCCCCCGCCGTTGCTAGCCACGCCCCGGTTGTTGCTAATTACGCCCCTGCCGTTGCTAGCCACGCCCCCGTTGCATCTAGCTACGCCCACGCACCGGCTGCTCACCAATCACTGCTCGGCGTTGCTTATTCTCCTGCAAGCGAAGTTGCTCATCTGTCCTACTCCAACGTCAATGATCACTTCAACTATGCCTGGTAAATTACAGTGTCTGTGATAATTGCGGCGATATTCTCGAGCGGTGTTAATATCAATGGGAAGACGTATGAGAAGTTGCATATATTGATATAGTATTATTGCTTCAAAAGTGACTACAGCGCTTTGAATTAATACCCACTGTTGTACATATGTAGATGATAACAGTTCTTTCTTGTAAAAAGAATAATAAAGAATTTCGTATGAGGAAATGGAGATATTTATTGCGAATCCTGACATGCAACGAACAATAGTTTTTTAAGAGTTGACCGCACTAGAGTATCAAGTCAATATAGAAAAAAATTTGTAAAAGATTATTTTCACTGGACTATGTCCATTACTTAAATTATGTTAACAATGCTCACTCTTTTAATAAGCAGAGTTGTTCAGTGTTTCACTAAAGGGAAGTCAATCTTGTATAACGTGCTTTTTATCCTGTTTTCTTTTCAGCTATCTTGTTGAATGGTAAAAATGTAAAGCATTTCATATAAGCGTCTCTTAGTACCAAACAGGAGCGACTTACTTTCTTTGCTGCTTATCCAATTGACTTTCATGAAAAATGACTCCGTAGCTTAAAGCAAAGGCGATGACGGTTTCTTCTATTTTCGTCCACTTTCGACACTAATCGCTTCCATTAAAAGCCAGCGAGCAAAATTTCTATAGCGTACAAATAAACGAGTATGGCAGTCATTGCTGACTTTTTTATGACTACTGAATTTGTTATTTTGCAAGTAAAAATTATCTGTTACTTTTTTGTTCATGTATGAACATCGTGTGCAACTGACTAAAAATAATTCATTGTATGATATTCTGATACTCTCTAAGTTACTCAAAGTTGAATTTTTTGCTTCCTTTCAAACAGGCAATTGTACTACTATTTCCCCATTTTCAAATCGTGAAAAGCAGCTTCGAAACAATACCAGAGGAGCTTAATTAATTTTTTAATCGTTACTTTCATCTCTGAAACAGGAACACTCAGAAGCAGTCTGCTAAGTTCGGCCTGCGGAACAGACGTGCCTTCAGGCAACGTCGGGTGATAAAATACTGACATTTTTACGCGAGGCTACGACGCAATCACTACGTGGAAAAGAATGAAAAAAAAAGTATTTGGTAAAATCCTGGAAGCACCGTTGTCCTAATTCTTGGTAACCTTATATAGAATAATAAGTAAAAACACATTTTAATGGTGCAAAAATTTAATGACGAATTTACAGTAACCGATATAGCCATAAAACGTAATATAGAATACAATACTGAATTATATATTTCTCATTGGACGCGATAATAATCACAAACAAATAGCACTAAGATCAAAGAAAAAGTTTTTAATGTATGAATTTATTTATGAATGATGTTTCAGATGATCTCATGTAGAATAAAATTTAAATGCATGCATACCCAAGTAACGTTTCAATTATGAGACTATCGTGACATTTTTTAAACTCTTTTATTAAAATTCGCACTGTCACGTAGATTCGCAATGCATACTGTCTGCGTACAATGAATGCCGTTTCTACACTAATTTAACCAACAATTACTATCCAACCACATCGATAACTTCAACAGCAATTCTCTCATAGCGTAACAGCTGCATAGAATTTTTCAAAAAATATAAAAATTCGTACAAAGAAAACTTACCAATCATATAATTCTTTCGCATTAGGCTCTAAATAAGAAGAAACTTTTTAAATACCGCCTTTAGGTAATTCGTGTCTAGATGAAAACCTGATGCTTTACGAAACTACCATCCGTAATTCAATCCCAGGGGAAGTGCAGGGGTCACGTGAGAAACTGCAGCTGCAGGCGAATAAGTCATACCCAGTAATCCGTGATTGTAAACAGGCAGACGCGCAGCAATTCCATTAGCAGTTGGTCCATGAACGTAAATCTGCGCGCGAGTAGCCATACTTTTTTGTGGATTCGTATAAACCGTTGAGTAAGTTGGCGCATGCGCACTGACGGCAACTGGCATATGAATGTAAGATGGCGGCTGCGCGTTGACGTAACTCGGAGCGACGATACGAAAATCTGATTTCTTCGTTACGGAAAACGGCGTCTCCACGGTTTTCATATACGTAGAGACACTACCAAGATTTCCGTAAGTTCCGACAATGTTCGAGTGTCGTGCCGCAATGGCTGGTGCTGCTATCGAATGTCCGTAATGCGGATAATAAGATGGATTGCCGTAGGTTATGGTAGCAGGAGAGTGGCCTAAATGTCCGTTTACCACAGTGAGTATTGCTGTCAGTGTTAAATACTGTAACATACGAGATTGCAATGCAGGTCAGTACAATAATATAGTTTATTCTTGTATAACGAAATTAGTATTTCATCGCGAAACAATTTACGTATTAAAATATTCATAAAAGTCTGACGTACTTGAGCAGCAGCTGTGTAACTCTATGCATGCAAAATGAATATTCTTTAATTGTTTAGTTTTATATGTTAAATTGTAATCGAATGCAATTCAACTCGTTCACTGATATTATGTACGAATTATTTATCCAGTCTGACTATATGTACACAGATAGTCAGGCGTGAATCCTCAGGAACTTATGATGCTTAGTTAAAGTTAAATTGAAATCAGTTTGTGTATCTACAATATCGACCGTCAACTTGAGCTCAAATTGACTTCACAATTTCGCCCTCAATTTGATTCCAAACTGAGTAACTTTTAGAATCATTTTAAATACAAACTATTCTGTCAACGTGAGATCGAAACAGCCTCATTATACGTGATCTTTATGTACCGTAAATTGAGTTGAACTGCAACCTTGGGAGTAGACGTCAACGATTTATTCACGTTATTCGGAAATAAAAATCTGTTCTTTGTTCCCCATTTGCACAACTTGACGACTTAAAGGAAGAAACAAGAAAAAGGATTTTTATTTTCACGACAAACTGGTTAAAACTTCAGGAGCGATTTGCACTCTATCCACGAACAAGCTATAGAACACAAATGAAATTGTGCTCAAACGCACTTAATATATGATGCCATAATGCATTAAATTTAAGGACAATCTGTGTCCTCAAAAAACGCACAAAACAGCAGCTGAATTCTACGTACATCTTGGCTACAAATTGAGTTCATAGTGTAAGGTCTGTTGAGTTCAAATTGAATTCATTTTGCTATCTGGCTAGCTACTAATAGTTCAATGGCGGCACGATGTCGAGATTAAAATGCATGCGAATGATGACAGGGTTTCAGATGATATTTAAACAGAGATTATTGATTTCAAATCGATTTTTTTCTATATTATCGAGTTGCGTGATTAGCGTGCAGCATTCTTGTTGATTGTGATGAAGTACAAAGGCATTATGCTTTACTAATGGATCGATGTACGTACGCGTCTACAGTTAGCCAAGTTCCGCCTCAGGCGCCGACCAAGCGGCTACTTAATAAATCATTTACAGTTTTGTTTACACGTCCTGCTGTCTCACAACATGTATAAATACAAATACGAATTGTTAAGATTGCAGATTTTCTTAATTTGTATTATCAATACGTTGGTAATATTGAATTTATACGAAGCGAACAATTATTATTAAATTAAATTATTCCCACGGGCAAATCTAATTTTATTTCAATTTCTCGCTGTCACCAATACGCTATTCAACGTGCAAATTCATTCAGTGATATTTGTCGTGGCGTGGCAATTTTTCGAATCGTTCGGATTCGCGATTGCGCAAACCCACGTAATATGATAATGGCGGAACGCAAAGTAATTGTCACCCGTGTTTTACTTTCGACGTTTCTCTCTTCCTTCCTGCCCTTGGGCTAAACAATGGAAATCGTGTCAGATATAAAACTTGGGCCGAACTTATTAGACTCTCGGCAACGGTCCTACTTCGTTCTGTAAAATTTATCTTTATTTATCAGTTTATTGTTTTTTGTCCGTCGCGTCTCTTCGGCTAATAATCAATCGATCTAGCGATTGACTGTTAGCACACCGATTGAAATTTCGATTTGAATCAACGATAGACTCGCTTTCTCCGTCAAAGGCGTATTATCAATCGAGTTTAATCGACGGCAGGAAACGTCGATTGATTTTTTTTTACGATTATTTTTCTTTCGATTAGATTACTCGAAATATTGTTCCTCGAGATTTTCTATTCTCTAGGAATTACTCAATACCTATTGTCGTATTGGTTCGTCGTTACTTTTTAGATGGGACGAAGAAATGTCAATTACACTGATAAAAAATATCATTTACAATTGTTTGACAGGTCGTAGCAATATAATTTCAAAGAGCCTTTCAATAACGCGAATCAAATTGGTCTGACAATGTACACCCATGAAAAAAAGAAACAAAGATACAAAAATATTTGAATAATCCATTTAAATGGACCACTGAAGTAAAAAAATGTCGTTAGCGCTTAAAATATCAAGGTATCGTTTAATTAACAATGTACCATAAAGTCCCCATTGTAATTCACTAATTAAAAAAGAATCACCAAAACCAAGAAAATTAAATACACTCAAAGTATACCATCTGAGTAATTTTTCGTTTTTTTTCCCTCTCGTTATTCTTTTAATAACCCAACAGTTTCTAATTAACGTCCTGACAAGCTGTCCCAAATACCTGTCGTTTAGTTAATTACAATCTAAAGAAGGTTGCAATACGTATCCCTACATAGCTCCGAGAAAATGAAAAGAAAAAAAAAAATAAATAAAAATCACCAAAACACAAGAAGATAAAATTAAGTTACCACCCCTTAAATGAATTTCAGCATATCAACAAACTGTCCAAGAATGACGTATACAAACCTTCAACATGGTGGGTCCTGTCGTCAAGAAGCGTCACGATCGATTGGCAAATAATTCCAAGACAAAGAAGACGTCTTTTCTCTGACAGCAACAACGCGCGAGCAACGTTCATAAAACAAAGACGCCTTTGTCCTAAGCAAACTGAATGATTAAAAACAGATGGAGTCAAGATCAAGACAGAACAAGTATAAGATAAAATAATAAAAGGGAATAAAATAAAATTCCGTTTATATCTCAGAGACAGACTTGCTATCCTGTAAGCCGTGTAGCTGCAGTATTTATACTGTAAATATCAGATGCACATGCACTTATAAACAGCAAACAAGCTGGTGCATTTAAATTCATAGAACATGGAGGGGCTAGATAGAGTTTTATACCTGAATACCCGTTGTTTTCGTACCAATAACCTTAAGCTGCATTCACACGAAAGCACTTCTTCGTTGACTTTCCAATCGGTAAACACCGTCGTCTCTCTATGACGCTTTCTTCGGTTGGGTCCAGCTGTTTATTTCCTTTCAAAAATTCTCCCATACGTAACACTCATTGCACGTCACGTACGTGAGAAAATATTCCTTTGCATAATACGTCACGTTTGATTGTTGTTATTGGATTCGATTAAGGTACTGTATATCTTGTTAACTGGAACGAAGAAATTGCGAGACAAATTTACAATCCGGTAGGCGTCGCCAGTCTTGGATAATTCGCCATTAACGAGAAAAAGGGAACGAGTCGGTATCTTACTCCAAGAGTTTATGGTATTGCGAGGGTATAGTAGAGGAAAAAGATGGTGGTGTGTACTGAGCCTAAGTTCTAATATTAAGATCCTTAAAAGGAATTGGGTTATTTTAATGAACGTTTATCCTGGCGGTTAACGACGAGTCAAATGGATGAGAATTTCTTATAGGACTTAAGGCTGCTGCTTCGCGTTACGCGTTGTCTTACTTTTTAGGTTAGGTTTGTGCCTGGGTTATGTTACGATAGCGTGACAGGGCGCTCTGTCTACGCATTACGCTGGGCCAGTTGCAATAGGACGCTGGGACTGGGCCGTAATGTTTTTTAGCCTCGGGGCCTTTTTTCGTAATCCCGACTTAACTAAAACGCCCCGAGACTTCGGCGTGGCTGCCGCTTTATTTTCTTGCTTTTACGAATTGACCACTGATACGGATCTCGGCCGCTATTCAGGTACGAATATTATGCAGTTGTTACGTGGAAACGAATTATCATGCTGCAGATGCAATTTGCAGTTGCAGTATTTTAGCAGTTTTTTTTATTTGTTTTTTTATTAGTGTTTGCGTCAGACAGATTGTGTTTCTTTAATATTATTCTTTTGTATGTATTGATTAAATTTTATTAGCATACTTTGTACGTTCGCACAAAATGGGAGCTTCTTGCTAATTAGATTGGATCGTCTCTTTTATATAGAAATGGGGTCGAACTTGAAAGTAAATTTAGTCTAATTCCGTATTACATTCAATTGACTTCCATCAAATAGCCGCTACCTTTATTCAAAGTGTTTCTGCTCCTAATTATATATAAGACAGCAAATTGGCGAACCTCGTAATTGCACGGTCCGTTTCGATCGGCAATTTATACATATAAGAATCACTTTCGCACAGAACCCATAATTGCATTACGCTCTTATCATTCAGTACTTTAATATGCAAATATTACATACGTAATAACACTACTTCTTAAATAATTTCCATTTCTCAATAATTATTGGAATCGTCCATCCACTAAAATTTTCTTTTGAATTTCTATTTTCTCGTAAAGCCCCACCATTTTCAAATTCATACTATACCCCAAATTTATTCTAAGAATAAAAAAACGGATATTCTTTATTACTCCAAAGAATCATATGCTCGTAACGTACACGTTACTCATATGTATCTGTATGTTGGCAATTTGAGATTGACATTTTGGCCGGGTTAATAGCAGAGAAGAAAAAAAAAGAAAAAAATAGCTCAGTCATGCTCGTGTGTGATTCGTTTGCGCAATATGCCAAAAGCTGTGCTCGAGAAATAAACTAATACGTCCGATTGGGAAGGGTTGTCGACCGCGAGTCTCGAGTGTCTTGGCTGCAGCTATACGTATACACGTGCGTGGATGGATGCGTGCGCACGTGTGAACGGGCCTTAAGGCCCCAAACCGTATAAAATCGTTTCCTTGAACGAAAGTGAAAATTCGTCTCCATAGGCGGTGCCCTATATGTCTGATACGTTATTTCAGACAATTGTAAATAATGCATTGCATTCAAGTTACATATGCAATATACACGTCGTTACGTAATTTGCATAACACGTTACATTAAAATCATTATTATTAAGCGCTATACAAAAATCTCGATCCTATTGGTCCCCTGAGTGCGCAAGTTTGCGGGGAAAATTTTTGAATAAGAAAGAAAAAAATATCGAACGAGGTTACCTTTGTAAAATATATCTTTGTCTCTGGACCATTGGTGGCTGCAGGTACTAAAAGGTGACGTTTAACCTTCGTCTATACTGAAAGAGAAATAAATAACGCGCCGCCATTTAATCGACCCATTTCGTCATTTTGGAATTACGCATGCTTCGAATAATAATAATAATAATAACAGTCTTTCCGTTTGCATACGTATATACAGTTCAAGTCGAATGCAGATGCGAACTATAGAAAGGCAGATTAATTATGGTTAACGAGTGGGCCCTGCATTGTTATTGAAATAAGACAGACCCAAAGACAAAGCTTCAAGGAAACGTGTAACGATTTAAGTCACTGCGAATAAAAGGTACGCGTTAAATGTTTTGACAAAAATTAATCTTATCTAAAGTGAAAGTGATACGCCCGTGATCCACGTAGGTATCGATAGTGATAAGGATGAAGTAAAAAAAAATTTTCAATTTGACCTCGATAAAAAAATTCTATCAAAGTGCTCCGTATTCAAGAACTGAAACGTCCTGTAGCCTCTGCGATCGTATGGCGTATACGAAATGACCGGTAGTTAAATTCGTGAATCGTTACGCAGCATTTCACGCGGAGTGATGAATGGAGGCAGGTCGGCCCGGTAGAAATTGGCCGGTTCCTCCATGAATATTTATGGATGATTATTAGTTATTAGAGCATTGCCGGGACCCAATTCCTGCATCTACCAACCATAGCTATACGTACAGTCAGTCAGTCAATCAGTTGGCTGGTCCGCCAGCCAGCTGGCCAGTATAGCCCAGTGTGCCAGTGAAAGTGATTTTTTGGGCGTGCTCTTCTGGGCTATGCTCTTGTCTTCGGTTCCCCAACGTCTCCTTCTTCTCTCCACCCTGCCTTTTGTCACTCCTTCCACCACTTCTTCGGTCGTCTCGCTATACCAATATGATCACGTGGTTACGGCCGCACCCAAGGCCCTCGGGCCCGAATTTCCGACTAATTAGAGAACGCTCTAGAAATATCCTCCTGTGATATTCTCCTTTCGTTAAAGTGAGACCTGGTCTTACTTTGTTGATAAGACTGAAATATTTTGATTTTTTTTTCCTTTAATTTTCACTTAGGAAATCTTTGAGTTTTATTGCAATTTTGGAAAAACTAATTTTTGAATACGGTATGGTTAAATGTTTTTTTTAGACGTCTTGTATGCAATATTTTTGAGTATCGCTTTCAATAAATTTATCTGTCTAATATACTTTATCCTTTTTATCAGTTTACTTAAGTAAACTTCGCATATTTGATCTTATTTCAATATCGGTTTTTAAATTTGTTAGGTACTGATAATCTTAGTCCGATAGCTTTACGGATTGAATGAAGTCAATCGTCGCATCATTCAAATTGATTGTGAAATTAATATTTATAATTCTCTGTATAAGTATCTAATTCTGTGTCAATTGGGGCGGAGTATCCGGGAACAATGGAAATACCCAATTGTCTCCTTCTCGCCTTCTTTGGGTTAACATGAATTGAGATGCAAACGAATCCATTAATGCTAACAAGTAAATAATTAAAACCAATTAACATCGTACTTTCTTTATACTTATATATATATGCACTTTAGCAAAACAATTATTTGTATAATATTCACAAAAATACTATATACAGTTATTATTAATGATTAACCGATAATTATCATTAGATGGTAAAACAGCTGCCTTCTTGATTAACAGTTCAAGAACTTTCCGCTAGATGGATCTTTTAGCTTCCATCTGTTTCCTCCTCTCTCCCCCACCACCTCTCTGCCGGTGAAACTCCTTTCTCCTCGTCTGTCGTTCATCTCTTTACTTCCTCTGTCTTCTTCCTTCCTGCTTTTTCGCTTTACTCCCTTCTGTTAAGAGAGCTGATGAATTTGTGAAAAGTTTAAATAAATTCACTACAAGTTACGTTACGTCGCGTGCGAATCCTTCAGTAACTGATTGAATCAAACGTTACAGATATAATAGAAATGCCATACGACATCATGATTTATTTTCAGGCAGGCTCAACAGCACTATCTTACTGCACCTAAGTGTCTATCTGATATTTGCAAATGACGTGATATATATTAAAATGAAAAAAATTTATTTTCATACTTTAACACAACTCGTGTAGATTGACTAACGTGCGAATTAATTCGCAAACAATTTACATCGGTTGATCCCTCTTTCGAAATCGACTTCGAGTATCTGCAAGATCTTTGTGTTTCTGTTTAGTTATATACATATATATAATTAATAGAAAAACAATAATTGTTGCAATTACTACTTGAATTTGATTTCGAATTACATGTAATTTCTCATTATCGCAGTTATTATAACAATAACGATATCGTCACTTCCTTATCATTACTCCATTAAATATATTGACTTGTGATATTAATGAAGACAAGTATGACGAGAAGTGGTTTCACATTGTTACATATATATATATATATAGATCTCAGCAAACACAAAGTGACAGTTACATATTGGCAATTTTACAATTTCCTACTCAAGAATGTTAACAGTTGTAAAAGACCTCATGTATGTAACTGTTACATAACTGAGTAGAAAATTGTAAAATTGCCAATACGTAACTGTCAATTTTTCTTTTCTGGGATCCCGACGGTTGTTTCGCATTTTTTCAAATGCTCAACGTGGAGTACAACCTCTGTACAAATTTGTATGTAACAACAACTTATTGCTATTAAAAACCTTCATATTTACACTGTAAAACGCAACCTGGATTGTTACACAATAAAATTCTCCATTGTTTCAGCCTAAACAGTCTTGCACGTTTCCCAAGTGCGCCGTACTTATCGTCTAGTATCCATACTTCACTTTCACAAGACGTCCAGGGATCGATAGGACGTTTATCGTGTTCAAAATCAATTATTCTGCTACGATTAAGAAATAGTTTGTGAACGAGGTGAATAAAAATTTTTAAAAAATTTTACGAATTCTTAGGATACTTTTTAACCGGCGTGACGTAATATTAATATATTCTTAAACGAACGTTAGAACTTAACATTAAGTTTGCAATGGGATGAGTTACTACTTGCTAGTTATAAATTTTGTTCCGTTAAACTTAATTATCACGACTGACGGGAAAACGGTCTTAAGAGTTTTTGGAAATTGGACTTGCGCGCTCTTCAAAGTGGCTGATTCGTTATCGCACTTCGACGCGACAAAGATGATGACTAAGTATTTTCTCTTGAGTCTAGAATTGAAAATTAAGGAAAAATTGTATTAATTTCTTTTTCTCTTTTTACGGTGCAGCTATTCTTTCCTAGCGTTACTCCTATAATACTGGACGGGTAGCATAATTTCTAAAATGCAGTATACTTGTTTGAAAACTGCTCGACGACAAGTTCAATGCTAATAAACATAATATTGCAAACAATTAACCAGAAGCTATTAACGAATGAAATGTACGAATATCATAAAATATATACATGATATAAGATAATTATACAAAAATGATCAATCTGTAATAACGAATACTACGATACCTTGAACGTGAAGCTGCGATTACATACCAAATAATATGTACCAAGTACAACGCAAAAGAAAGCATAAGTATTATAAACCACCGCCCAAGCTCAACAAGCAATAATAAAATCGCCATTTTTCTTTTCTCAACAACGACTAGATGAATTTGAGAAATAATTTCTAGGTGCATCATTCCTAGAATCCATCACCGTACCGGTTGTGGACTGTGCATCCACGTTGTTTATATTAAGATTATTGTTGTTGTTGTTGTTGTTGCCATTGTTGTTTTGAGAGTTGTTGGAACTCTCCGCATTTGACGCGTTAACTTGACCAGAATTTTCAGTGTTGACTCTTCTCTGTCCTCTGCCAAAAGTACTGTTAATTATATTCGTAAGATATTGCGTCCCCGTTAATAAAACTGTTGAATTGTGAGGCTGCGGATTGTCACGGACTACGTTTTGCTCGGCTTTGTCTTCGTCTGCAATGTTAAGTGACGAGGGAGCAGCAGTTCTTCTCGAAACGTTTGAGTAATGTTGACCAGATTGACCGCCAGATGGCGGCACAGTTCGTCCCGTATTTTGAAACACTACACCGGATTGGTCCGCGGACTGGGAATGATGTCCATTCTGGTCGGTGATTGGTCCGGTCTGCGACTGCGACGGTAGCGCCACTGATTCGGACTGAATTGCGACTGAATATGGCGGAGGGTTTGAATGTCGACGGTTGGATATGCCTGGTGGCTCATCTGGGATTGGTGGAAGATTTGTACGATCGGATCTTTGTTCTCCTACCACTTCCGTGTACGCCGGTGGTAAATCTGCGATCCAATATCTTTCATACGTTGATGGGTCTATTACCTAAGAACAAATAGATTTTTTTTATTATTTGTTTTATCCGTAAACGCTTCGAATTTGAATTAGTCACAGGGGTCTCGATGATGAAAATATTTTGGACTTGTGGCGTCTCTATATTATTAATCAAGATTTTTTTAATTTAATGTAAGATGGATACCTCGGGATAATTATCTATTCCTGCCGATACCGTCTCCAATTCTCTTTCTCTTCTTCTTTGTCGTTCAGCCTGCCTAGCCTCTTCACGCATCAGTGATCTCAGGTGGGCTCTTCTGGCGTTCCACGTTGCGTAAGCGCAGGCGAGCAAGAAAAGCAATGTAAGGACTGTTAAGGCAATCCACATGTACGTCCATCGCAGTAATACGGAAGCTATCATTGCCGCTCCCATCCATGCTATTACAAGGGTGGCCAATGACCTACCCGAGCAGTCTGTATCCTAAAATGTTGAATCTATTGATTGCAAGTACAACTATTCTTTTGTTATTGTCGTTAGTTATTATTGTTAATGTACGTGTATTGTAGGCTGCTGTAATTAATGTCATTGTTATTGATTATAATATTGTGCTAGACAGAGAATAAGCGGGAAAGCCAGACATTGTTTTCAAGCCCATTAAAAAATAAAAGAACAATTTCATTGTTTTGCGATTACTTTTTGGCAATAATTTTAAGGATTAATAAATAGGATATTGCGTCACGGATATGGAGATACACTTACTAAGTGTTGAAGCACGGCAAAGAATGATATTCATAAGGAAAAAGTAATTTTAAGGTTATTACAATAGCGTGGGATAGGGGACAACGGGGGTGCAGGTTTTTAAAGGTGATAAATAACATTGATAAGAGAACATACAAATTTCAGCATGTTTCTGAAATACTTGTTAGCTTCACTGATCGTGAGTTCCGAATTCTGATTAAATTTTTTGCTTATCGCGTTTGACGTCAGGCTTGAACTTCATATTTTGAAAACTTTTAAATATGCCAGCTGGACTCGAATCGTTTATCTGAATTTTTTACGATGACGCAATACACGGCAAACGGTCGTTATTTGTTGCGGATTAAGGATCTTCCATCGATTAGCAAATTGGAAATTTTGTTATAAAGCATGCAATTAAAAATAAGCTGTTAATGGCTGAATATATCACGGTGACTTTTTTCTGCTCTTTTTTTTCGAGATTACAAATTTTTTACGATTTCCGAGATTTCGAAACGTACGCTTAAGTCAAAAGGGTTGATAGTGTCCTCCATTGCGTTGCTGTTTCCACGATATAGATCCACCTCTATTACAGATGATGATCATACTATCCTTGCAACGTCTAAAAAGAGATGCATACCTATAGGAGATTTTGAAGATCCATTTTCTTAGACTTTTTTACGTTTTTTTTGTTTTTATTATATATATATATTGGTTCGGATGAAAATCGTTATCCTGCAATTTAATTTTCAGTATGATATCGATAGTGTATTGATAACGATAAAAAAAAATCAGTCAAAAGTCTCTATTATCTGTTGTCTATAATTGCTGTTGCAGCAAGCTTCGAAGTTTACAGTAGAAACACAAGATTAAGGTGAAACACCGTAACGCGAAATAGATTACAAAATAAATAGGTATTGTAAGCATGAAAAAAAAAGGGATTTGTCAAAATTCTGTTACAAAACTATTTTTTTTTAAATCTCCCTCATTAATTCTTTATCTCCACTAAAAAAAAATTCAACAAGAATATTATAATCCAAAGCAACAATTACTATCGTAAGCTTGATTACAAGAAAATTTTGTAGGAAAAAAAAAGAAAAGCTGAATAATATCACAGGCATAAAAAGCACAAGATCCATACTAGCTTTAAACGAATAAAGGTAATTCACCCAGTGAAAAAAATGTTTACCCATAATCGTGTACGTATGCCTATCCTATTTATATATATTTGTTTTTTATATATATATTTAAAACACGTACGGTTTCATTTTCATTTTGCCGCGTTGTAGTCATCATAATAGGACCTCCAGGTCCTGTGCGTATCATCCTTTGGTTTCTCTCGAGATACGTATGATGGACGCAATACGAAAGTGGCATTTACGTCAAAATTTTGATTTTTGAAATCTTCCCGTTGCGTCACTGCCGCCTTTCGTTCACCGACTCTGTCCTCTCGTGCCTCTACTTTTTGCACCTGCTACCACTCAGCTCTCAACGAACTTCTAACCGTGGTTCAAATTAATTGGAACCTGTTTTCAAAATTTTTGATTTTAATTAGTCGATGGTAATACATTTTTCAAAATAAATGGTAACCAGCAGAAAAACGAATTGCGTCAATTAATCAAAGGAACATATGCACGGTAAGCTGCACGTGTCAAAGCTTAATTCGATGAAATTGTGAAGTTGATGAAGATTTAACGTTAAAGTTTTCATACCAGTCGCGCCTAGTATCTCTATACTGATAATGTTCCAATGATTAATTAATAACCGTAGGAAGACGTGACGAAAAAAAGGTAATTTTCAAAAAACTCATTAGAGTGTAAGAATATTAATTTTTCGAATGCTAATTAAATACTCATCTTTATATTTAATTATTTTTTTCATTTTCCTTCTCTCTGACGAATAAGTACCGTTACGTTAATTATATTCACTCACATAATTAATATATTAATATATGCGACCATGACCTGCGTTATAATCATTATATAGAATTATAAGCATATATATATTTTTTGGAATTATTTATTTAATCACACAATACAGATATAGTACTGCGCACTGGTTCGTACTGTTTATGAATAGCCCACAAGAGCACTGCAGGCAATTTCTTATCACTCGTCATTATCGTTCTTGGCGATCATTCGATATTTTCCAGAATTAAAATCAGAATTATTCGAACGCAGTGTAGAGACTTTGTTATTACAGAAATTTGAAAAATTGTTACTATTATCGCTGTTAAAAAAAAAAGAAGAAGACAAAAGTAATCAATTATACGTGCGTTAGATCTTATCAGAGTTTAATCTCGATCACAGTGGTATGATCCAGAGTTTGGTGATTGGTCGACAACCTAAGTAACTCGAATCGATATTACGGCGTGTAATCGCATTAAAAAAAAAATTATAATAACAACGTCTACTGATAACAGATTTGTATTTCGAGGTGTTATCGTCATCTTGATTTCCGAAAGCATCACTCACCGTAAAGTGAGACCCGAGCATCTCTGCAGAAGATGAACGTAGCCACAAGACGAACTCGCCCTTGCGATACGGATATATTCATAATTAATTTTATCTCATTATCCAATTATCTTATCGCACGGCTGACATGGCTTATCTGGTTAACCGTGGCCGCTACGAAAAATTCGTTGAATTTTAAACCAGAAGGAAAAATACCGTGTCTTAGAAAAAGAAACGTAACCCAATGATTAGGAATCGTTTCAAGAGCGTTCAGGTGGGTCGGTGAGTGCACCTGCACGCGAATTCATATAATTTTGCATATTTCTAGGTTATCCAAATATCATTGATAATTATTATTACAACTTGTTGCCTTAGGAATTAGGACAATAGTAGTGCAGCTGCATGTGCCGGTGCTGATTTTCTAATCTTAAGTACTTAATTGCTCTTCACGCGTTACACTTGATCCGCATACTTGTTCGCGAATTTGCAAAAATTTATTGCAGAACTTTCGTTCTACGTCAGCCTTAATTTATAAGGATACATTGCATTATTTAGCACATGCGTTTCGCAATGGGTTTTGCGGTCACGTACTTAATGAATTGTTTGCTTTGTGCTTTGCAATTGCTTTTTTTTTTCAGTGATCGATAACTCACGACACTTTTTATTCGAACGTTCAATTTCAAGAAGTCAAATCTACGTACGTAGAAATACAAAGAACTTTTTGTTATCTAATTCCTGACTTTGTAAAAATTTAATAGTATATGCACATATGCATGTTTATTCGTTCTACGTTTAATTTTCGAGCATTCTTATCTCATATTTGCACATAGTCTAGGACTTTAATATGCGTCAATGTTTAATACCTGTTTTTCAAAATTTCCTTACAAATAATATATACTCACTGTTTATGCGAGAGCAAGCATTAATTGTTATCGATAACAATATAATTGTCAACGATAAAAATAAATTCAAACGAGATAAAGTCACATGACACTTGCACCTGCACATCGTAATTCCATCAGGCGTAAAAAAAGAAATGAAAATTATTCGAACAATTATACGTAATGAAAAACTTGCAGATTCATCAACGTAGCCGCACCTGCACGCGTATCAAATTTAAAAATGACGTACTTGATCGATCAACGGAACGTCAAAAATGGCTTCCCAATCCTCCACTAAAGACGTCGAGGTCTATGCACATTCACTGTGAACATCACAACGTGGCACTTAGCTTCTGCAGCTGCGAGCCGAAAAACGCAAGAGCGAGCGAGAACTATGAAGAAAACAAATATATAATCGGCGTAAAGAGGTTAACCATGAGTGTCCCGCACACCTGTACGTGCGTAACTAAAGACCGCATATGCCATCGTCATTTTGATAACGCGAAAATTTTGATAAGGTATACACCTATCCTCCTACGACAAGATACGAGATATTCTCCCTCCTTGTGCAACTTTTTTATTTTCGCCTCTCTCTCTCTCTCTCTCTCTTTCTCTTCTACGTAAGGCAGATTTTCATATTGCACCTTGAAGACCTGTGCCCTCTGGCCCCTATGACCCCTTACAGTATCCGACTGTCTTGTTCGAAGAAAACTTATCATTAGGAAACTAGTATTATCCGCCAAATCTGATAATGGCGGATTTCGGTCCTGCCTACCTGAGTAATGGCGATCGAGGCGACCTCGCTGCATAATTTTTTTAAGTTTCAGCTGAATTTGGTTTCGGGGCGTGGCCTGGATTCGCAACGACTGTCACAATGATTGTACAAATTAGA
This sequence comes from Pachycephus smyrnensis, assembly GCA_030142225.1. Taxonomy (NCBI): domain Eukaryota; kingdom Metazoa; phylum Arthropoda; class Insecta; order Hymenoptera; family Cephidae; genus Pachycephus; species Pachycephus smyrnensis. Next base: position 176,351 of record JARQST010000389.1, read on the forward strand.
AGAAGTAGATATGCATATGTATATATGTATACTAATCCTAATGATAAGAATTGGGTACAGTTATTGTAAACACAAAAGAAGATCATAAACGCACGGGCTATTTTTATTTTAATTTTATTTTCGAATAGTCATTTCTTAGTACATAACATATTGCAGAAGTCTAATACCTGCCTATTTATTAGTCTCATACCTCAGAGTCGCATGAAGGATTCTTCGTTCAGACACAATGAGAAATTATGAAAAAGATTTTAAATAATTATTACAAAAGCAATAGCACCATAGCTTCCAAACTGTTATCAAGAAAGAGCTGAAAATTAACTAATAATAACAACGACTACGTTTTCATCCTCCAGGATTTAAATAGAATTATCGAATCAGGTTTGTGTGCTCTTTTAAAATGTTGCACATGATTGGTTAATCCTCTCTCAAATCATGCACGATGGAAACGGTAGTCATCATTGAATTCAAGTCCTGCATACAGTATATAATTTCATACGCTCGACCGGTAAGGAAGAAAACTTTATCGACAGTCGATAAAGTAATTTTCTTTCTGAATGAAGAATGCTTATCAATCAAATTTTATTTACTCAAAATAATGAAGATAAGACACTGCGCTCGTTAGGCAGAGATGCATAATGTAATCCCTCCCCTCTTTTTCTCACTCACATATGTACAAACTCTCATACATAACGCAGCCAAAACTGCGTGCTCATACACGCTCGTCATACACGCAATCACGAAATGGACCAGGCACACACTAAACAATAAGTATAGTCCGTCCACGAGTAAAATATAGCTTTTGGAAGGAGGCCATCTTCCTATGACTTTTAAGGTAAAAGAGTCCCCTGAACAGGATCTTTTTACTCGTGGAACGACTGTACACATCAAATATGACGTTAACGATACTGTTAATACTTGACGGTTAATCGTTCTTTCTTTTTTAGTCGATAACTCGGGGAGTGGGGAACTGTTAAAAGTTAATCGTAGGATAAATACGAATGTCAATCAGAGTCCAAACCGAAATCATGATAAATACCAAACTGATGCGCAACTTTCGAAATACTTTCATTCTCGCGCTTTATGTACGCCGGGTATATTTTTTTAAATATATCTTGTGACAACTCATTTGCAAATATTTATTTGCATTGTGAATTTTACGGCGTAATGAGAAAAGAAGGAATTGATGTGACGATACTATAGGAAGATTGTACATTAAATATAATCTCAAAAATTGTTTTGTGCCTTTCTTTTAATTACTTATTTTGTGTATTGAACGTGGCGTGGTTTGGGTTTTATATGGATGACGTTTTCGATGACATTGCCAGTTACAGGAAAATTTGTTATAAGTCATGCGAATCTAAGATTTCGAAAGTTAGCGACGTTTTGGACGATGATTAAGATTTTGTCTTTTGATCTTTTTTTTTCGGTACGCTACTAATGGCATCGGAGTCGAAAAACCTGGAGTTTTTGGAAAATAAGGTTAATCTTCCGAAAGATCTCGGCGGTTTACTTTCGCTCGATCGCTTTGGCCAAACCGCGTGCCAGTGAATAAATAAAGTTATACTAGAACCATAACCAACCCCCATTTTGGAGTGTTTTACATTTACAGTAATCCGCTACTCCTCTTTCTTATTCCTTTCTTACTTGTTTCCTCTATTACACACTTCTCTGATTATACCGTAATTGAATTAGAGACTCTTCAATTCTATTCGTTCGATTAATTATCTTCTGAAGACCGTTTCGACTTTAACGAGAATTCACAAAAAAATGGGGAAAAAACGTATTTTTAGAAGACCCTATATGAGTGTGAGAATCACGTGAGCGTTCAACTGTCAATCTCTATAAACATCGTACTAACAATAGAAAAAAAAAGAACTTTCGTTACCCCAAAATTTCGAATTTTTCGCTAATAATGAGAGCACCACGAAACTTTTTGAAAATAAAACCTCGAAATACCGCAAGTTCGAAACGTCCTGAATTTCGAGATGTTATCAAGTTCGCCAAAAGAATAACAGAAACAAATAAACAGTGAATATCTGCTTGGCAATTTTCTTAAGAATCTAAGGCAGAAGCCTTGGATTAAAACGACCCATGTGCAATATCAAACCAGTTGGATTGTGTCTGACGAAATACAAAAATGGTCGATCCAATTTGAGTCTTGGTTTGTCCGATGCATTTGCTTGTCTTGCAGTCCTGTGCGATTCCTCAGTTTCTCCAAAATCTTGTGGCGTGCTGGCATCTAAGTTCTCAGAATTGTCCACTTCATCGCTTAAATCCAAACGGCCTCGTACGTTTCTCAAAGGACTCGCAGGATAGACCTCAACATGATGGCGTCCGGTTATTATATTTTCTTCTCCACAAGTGCTGAACAGATTAATCTGCAAGAAAGAATGAGAGAAAAATATTTAAAAGAATGAAAAATAAATATCCAATAAAATAAACTGAGATACCAACTTGTAGCATATCCGCCAGATGAAGATTGTGTCCAACGCTATTGATGCCTTTGAGGTCAGCATGTTTCGAGAACAATTCCTCGAGTCCCATTCTTTTGAGTGCTGCAGTTGCATTGACAACCGACCGATGACTAAATTTGGGGACCTGCAATTCAAGTCCAGGTCTGGGCACCAGAACCTTAAGTAATTTTTCCCAAGCCCCTTGCGTGAAAGCTCCTTCGACAAGTCTTTGTTCGAGTCTGTCTAGACTATCGCCTGGAGCTGCGTGTCCTTGTTGTCCAGGAATAACAAAAATAGTAGAAACAAGTTTATCAGCACCACCCATAGCAATGGCAGTAGCATCGAGTCCAGGTTCGTATCCAGCAAGAACACCAGATCGCCACGTAGTGGCAGGAACTGGAACTAACTTCCTTTGTCGAATGGCAGGTGAAACAGCGAAGTACAATTCACCGTCACGACCCTCGGAGGTGGCAGCACTTGAGTTACAATCCGTTTGAAAGACGTTGGCAGACAGTGCCGCAAGTGGTGACCTCAAAGGGACCGTATTGCCCTTGACGAAGTCTTTAATTCTGCCTCCAGTTTGCTTTCTAATTAAGAAGTTAGTGCGCCTGCGCACGAGATCACTTATAGTGGCAAAATTAACTTCGGCTACAAAGCCCTCGTAGAACTGTTGGGCCTGGTCCTTGTAGAAGGGCATAAGCCGGCCCACTTTTGTCTTGTCAGCAAAAAGGGCCCTGACAAAAGCAGCGTTAGCGATTCCTTGATTTCTAGCTAAGCTCACAGTATCAGTCACATTCTGGAAAACCAAATGCGGATTGAATGTGGCTACGTCATCCAGCTTGAGAACGTCGTTCATCTGATTCGAAGTGGGACCACGGGCCCCTAAAAAGACCATGGCGAGTATGCTGGTCATGCCAAACGGTGAAAGGGCCAGTGATCGCGCTGTACTTAGGCCCTTATTGGTGGCGGTCCAAAAACTGAATGCTAATTCGTTGCAGACACGTGTGAAGTACTGGATGTCATGATCAAGATTTTTCACGCTGCTCTCCAGCCCTGATGCACTCTGTGATGCATCCAGTGCTACCGTATTAGCAGGCTGAGTATCGTCTGCAAAGGTGGAGCCACTATTTCCGGTTTCCGATGTTTTCGTTGGTTTCTTTAACGGTGCATTTGCAGGTTTCACGCTCGAGCCTGATACCTGTTGAGGAATTAGCGTCCATTTTTCTTCTGAACTTGAGGTCTCTTCAGCATCTGCTTTTTTTATATTCAAACTTGGCTTCTGCTTGTCTTCACCTTTTATTAGGCTATTGGAATTCTTAGGTGGCGTCGTGGAACTGGGTTTTTTCTGTTCCGTTGAGAAAGCGGAAGTCGTAGGGTGGATGTTCTGCGATGATTGCAAGGGCTTCGTTGTTTTAATTGTTTCGCCCAATTTTGAGTAAGGATACTCTTCTTTGTTCACTGATAATTGAGGTTTATCCGGCAATGAAGCACTGACTGCAACTTCTTCTGTTGATCCTTTTTTAATATCCGTTACTATTGGTTTGCTATTTACGGCGGTAACAACTGGATCCTTCTTTTCTCCTAATTTTTCATAAGGACCTTCGTCCTTTGAAACATGCGATGCTTCAATGTTAGTCTTTGTTTCATCTTCATTGTTCTTGTTATTGCTGATTACTGGTTTGTCTGTTTTCTCCTTGTTCAACTTGACGTTAGTCGCTTCTGAAACATCCGGTACACCCTTATCTTCTGTTTCAGGCTTTTTAACCTCAGAAGGCTTAACTTCCTCTTTCTCCCCTAACTTCGTGTAAGAATCGACAATCTGTGGCGTAGTCTTTTCATTTTCTTCAGGTTTTAATGCATCCTTATCAGTTTGTGCAACGTTCATAGGTGTTTCAGGTATGGTCTCGACCTTGTCATAGACTGTTTCAGGCTTTGCGGTAAATACAACTTCAGGTTCAGGTGTCTCCTTCAGCTCTTCTTCCACAGTTGGTAGTTTTTGATTTACAGTTTCAGCCAGCTTTTGTGCCGTTCCATCTGAAATTGGGTGTTTGGTCACCAGAACGGCAGTGTCGTTAACTTGAATTCTAATTTCTTGAGTTTTCTGTGGCACGATCTCCACGAACTCTGGTTTTTTGTTATCACTCTCTTTTGAAGATTGTGGAGGAACTGCCTGAGATTGAGTATCAGCTGGACTAGGCGAGGCAATTGGTTTTGGTGGCTGTAACAATTCAGTCAGAGTTACTGGAATCTTTGAAGTTGTTGGGGATTCAGAATTGTTCAGAGGTTCAGCATCCAACTTAGTGTTATCAGCTATTTCACTTTTGTTAACGGATACTTCCGGTTGTGCAACTTGTTCGATTTTCACCATTTCTTGTTTGTCTATACCTTCAGAAATGACGTCACTTTTTATATCAGATTTCTTTGTCGTGTCTTTTTCACTTGTTTCGGCTGTACTTGTCTCAGATGATATTTCAGCCGTACTCGTTTCAGGTTTTAGGTCGCCCAAGCCCGATGAAAACTTTTCGTTTTCTACAGGTTTTTCTTCAGCTACGAGACTCGTAGAATTTTGTGAAGTTGCGTGAGTTTCAGGACTCTTTACAGACTCCACAGTCGTTAATGGGCTTTCAGCGTTTTTCACTGGTTCCGTTAATTTCAGTTGTTCTGTTGTTTCTTCAGGAACTTGATCGGGTTTTTTCATCTCAACAAAAGTGCTCATGATTGGTAAGTCAGTTAATTGGATTTTCGGTGGAATTTCAATATGACTCGTTTCAGGACTTATATCTATTCTCACTATAGGTGTCTCAGGCTTTTTCGTTTTTTCCGATTGTTCCGAATTGGCAGTTGACGAGTCCTCGTATTTAATCGTAGACGAATCCTGAGTCGCAGTCGTCGATTCAGCAACTGACATTGAACTTGACATATCGGTGCTCGATTCTGGAGATTTAACAGCAGCATCATTCTGCACTGTTATAAGAGTTTCTTCGAGTATTTTCCCAGGCGTAGAAGCCGTAGTTTCTAAGATATCTTCAACAGGATTTTCTGAAGTTTCAGGCTTCGCGTCTTGACTTTCCAATTTAATCAAACTTGGCGTATCTTGTATGTCACTTGCAGTTGTTACGGGAATTTCAGAAATAGTTGCAGATTCAGTATTTCTATCATTTTGAGATTCAGTTCCCATTTCAGTCATCATAAATTCGATCGTAGGCTTGGATGTTTCAGTACTTTCAGGCGTCTGCACATCCGTTTCGCTTTCAGCGACCATAGAAATCGTTTCGCCTGAAACAGGTAGATCTATCCTAACAAATGGCACTTCCGTTACTGATTCAGTCGGTATCTTTTCTGTAGGACTTTGTAGTTGATCCTTGTCCTTAACTTCCGAAAATTCATTTACGTCTGTCGTAGTGTTCAAGTGACTGTCCTGAATTTTTTCAGTATTATCCTGAACCTTATCCGTAATAGAAACTGTCTCTTCAGGGACAATCTCAGAATTTGTTTCAATTGCGATATTCTCGTTGGAAATTGGATGCGTAGAAATTTTAACGTTCTCTTCAGTTTCAGGCTTAATTATTTCAGGTTTTGGCGATATATCCTTGGATGGAGTTTCTTCAAGATTTTCCGATATCGCACTAACCAGTGGAACAGACTCCATTTCCGGAGTAACAGAAATAGGCTCAATGGTACTCACCGGAAATCCAGCAATAAGGCCGCTAGCAATGTTGCCAGCTGCGATTTTGGTATTTTCAGGTAAAGTTAGCAACTGTAAAGATGGTGTGCTAGCCTGAGTAGGTACAGTCTCTAACATCTGATTTATAACTGAAACAGCGTCTGTAAGCTGGATTCTTACGACTGGGGATTCAGTATTTTTTTCAGTGTCTTCAGGAGTTTTCAGACTGACAGAAGATAGTTCAGGCTTTGTTTCTGTGACGTCAATTCGCGTTATTGGTGTTTCAGTACCAGTCACAGGTGATTGGCTATCTTCCATTAATGTTGTATCCTGTTTCAGGGGTGTACTATCAATGACTTTTTCGATGTTCTCTTCAGGTGAACCAGTTATCTGTTCTTTTTCAATTACAGGCATTTCAATCATTATTTTTTCAGGAACTTTCCCAGGTACAATCTCAGGGGTCATCGATTCAGTAATTTCAGGTATTTCACTGGTAAGTTCTGTCTTTTGTGTTGAATCTTCCGTACTCGGCTCTGTATTAGATTGCGTTTCAGGAACTTTAGGAATTTCAGTCTTCACAGTTCCAAATGATTCTGTTGCAACTTCAGCCATAGCAATTTTAGTCTCTGTTTCAGAAGATTCAGGCTTATTGTCTGCCACTGGAGCATCATTATTAACCTCTGTCGTCGAAGATTCAGATATATTTTCATTAGGCAATTCGATTCTATTTATTGGTATTTCAGGTTTTTCTATCTTCGTTAATTCCTCAATCTTTGCCGTAGATACTGGAGCACTTGCTTCGGAAGTTGCTGTCGTTTCAGACTTAATATCTGTAGTATGTACAGCTTCAGGGATTGGTATTTCGACAGTCTGAGTCTTCTTTGTATCCAATTGCACTGATGGAACATTAGACATCATTATTGGACTTTCAGGAATCTTTGTTGGTTCCGTTTGTTCGGACAACTTAGTTTCCTGATTGGGCTTAATTGCTGGAACTTTTTCAGGTTCAGCAATAGTTATAGCAGGTTCAGGCTGTACCACCTTAGCGGGTTCCATGGATGTACTTGCTGCAAGGGTCATCATCGAAGGAGCAGCATCTGAAATTTGGGACATCATGCTCGATAATGAGTCAGCCAATTCTGTAGGTAAAGAATCCACGGGTTTTTCATCATTCATGGATGCGGTAGTTGTAGATAACTTCAGATCATTAGTATCAACGCCACCATCAGGATTCTTATTGTTTATAGTGGATGCTTCAGGTTTTATTTCCAAAGGACCAGTCACTGCCCCTTGGTCTGCGACAGCAATAGTCATTTCCGAAGTACCACTTTCATCAGGATTTGTCAAAGTACTAATAACTTGCTCTAATGACGCTACATTAGGCTCTGTTTCAGGCTGTACTTCAGGTTTCTTTATTTCAGCTTCGGACTTTGTATCTTGCACTTTCTGTACAACAATTTCCTCTTGTTTGGTACTTGTTTCTGGGACTATAACTGGAGTCACTTCTGAGGTCGAAACGTCTGCAGGTTCAGGCTTTTTGACCGAAGTCAATGAATCCATTGTATTCACTGAAACATCTGAAGATGGAAGTTCAGTATCCACCGTTGATGTTTCGGATGTTTGTGCTGATGTCTGAGAAGATTCTTGGGCGCTAGTTGTTTCAGGCTGTTTGTTTGATATCAGTTCAGTTACAATGGAGCTCACTGAGTCTGGTAATAAATTTTCAATCAAAGAAATACCCTGTGCAAACAGGCCCGGTAATGTGGTTGTTTCAGGCTTTTTATCTTCTGTGGGGGTTGAAGTCTCTGTCTGTGAAATTGCCGATTCTGTCATTACATTCGTTTCTTTGCTGGGCGTTAATTTTTCTTTATCAACCTCGACATTGGAACTGACAGTAAGATTTTTCGTTTGTGTAATCACTGATCCTTCAGAATTATTCTCGGCAATGGCAACTTCAGGTTTTTCCTTAAGGTCCACTTGAATCATATCAGCGGGTTCAATTTCAGGCTTCTGTCCTGGTTTTAAATCAGCTGCTGAAATTTCGGAAAGCCCTTCTACCTTCGTGGAAGTCGACTGTGTTTCAGAAACTACACCAACCGTATGAGGCATTTCAATTTCAATCGGAGAACTCGTAGTTTCAGGAGGTACAGCTTCCGGTTCAGTCGAAACCGTTGAAACTATTTTCTGCTGATCATCTAAAACTTCAGGAACAGTGCTAGACATTGACGCAACCCCTATAACTTCAGGGTTCGTTGTATTAGAAACGGATGGTTGTTCCTTAAGGGTTTCTGAATTGTCTGCAGGAATCAATGGAACCGTATGCATTACTTCAGTAGCCTGCAGAATGTCTTCTGATCCTTCAGCCGGCGCTGAAGCTACAGGAGTTGCAGGTTTTACTTCCGGAGAATTTTTCTCCGCATCAACAACCTCCTGAACCTTCACTGGCGATTCCGGCACTGTTTTCGTAGCATCTTCCTGAACGGTGTCCGCGGAATGGTTGCTGGTTTCAGCTGATATTGTATTCAGCATCTGAAACACGGGAACTTCTGCGGTGTCAGTTTGCGGGGTTTGTGGCTTTATATCCATCGTTATAACAGGTACCGGAATCATTGGCTTTTCGGTAGTCGTCGATGTTTCAGAAACAGTCAAAACCTCAGACTTCTTTGTCACAGGTTCATCCTGAACCTTCACAGGTTCACCTTGAACCTTCACAGGTTCACCTTGAACCTTCACAGGTTCAGGGGTACTAGGCAAGTTCGTAGCTGTTCCCTGATCCTGCTTCAGCGGAGTAATTGCTTCAGTCGTTGATATCGTTTCAGGCTTTGTATCGTGTTTCAGGGGTGTTGCAGCCGCCTCAGGCGGATTCGTTGGTGCCTCAGACGTTACAGGATTGACGGTTTCAGGTTCGTGACTAGCTTCCTCCGTAGGAATATCATTATTCGGAACCGTAACAACTTGTTCAGGCTTCGTTTCAGGGATTTCAGGCGTCTGTACAGGCTCGTTCGTCTTTATCGGTACTAGTTCCTGCATGGATTCTGCAGGCGTATCCTGTTTCGTCGTTTCAGAAACGTTCGTGACTGATTCAGGCTTCATTTCAGGAATCTTAACGAGTTCAGGAGTGCCAAGTGGCGCCGAATCCACATCGCCGGCCAAAATTGATGGCAGGATACTACTCCATTCAGCGTTGGCGTGACCTGGAATTGTTGGGACTGACGTCATCACGGCCATTGGTTTGCTCAACTCACTTTTCAGCACGTTCTGAACATTCTGAACTACGTCTGCGACCTGTAACCATGGGTAACAATTAAACTAGTACATATTACTTCTATTTATCGTACAAATAAATACAAAAAAGAAATCCGTTATTATAGTAAATGGATATTTTTAGGTATTTCAACTTTATTAAATTTTGCCTAAACGTCAAGACGAATGCAAAGTTCTCCTGTATACTGTTCCCGGTTTCTATCGAATTGTTATCTTAACAAAGGATTTGACCTTTTCTCTTTCCAGCTGATGTCCACGCATATGATTGACTAGAAATAACAAGGTGCGCACGTGTAATTCAACATTTTTATTACATGCACAAATTGATTCAAGTATCATTCCATTCATACATATCTCTACCGTGTTATTCAAAAGGCAAAAAGAATTCTCTAAGTAGACATCAATTGCAGTGCATGATATAATCATGCTATTAGATTTTGACGAGGGATACCCCTCGCAAGGAAAATGGCCGTTTGTAAATTGCATCAATGATACTTTGCAGTAATAAAAATCAAAAGTGACCGGTAACAGGTGATGATGAATTTTTACAAAATTTACATAGCCCCGCGCCATTACATCATAGTCCACAAAAATGTCCTACGTATAAAAAAAATTTTAAAAAATCCCCATATACAATTATCAACGAGTACCTTCATTCCTCCACTGGGTACGTCACCCACTTTTTGGGGTTCGTGCATTTCCACCGGAAGTTGACCACCACCTGCCGCGATCAAACTATGTATTTCCTGCTCGGTCATTTGCTTGGTCACGACATCACCGTTTTTGTTTAACGTGTAGAACTGAAACCTGTCGGGTCTCAGGAATACAGCAGGCGAGGCCGGAATTTCCGAAAACTTTGCAGGAATCGCCTTCATCTTTTCGGAAGCGGATGGATGACTTCCTTTTGGATTTTTTCCATCCTCTCCGGTTATCACTGACACTGAAGTTACAACGCTAAAAATCAAAAGTACAACAGGTACGGGTAAACGTGAAAATGATATAGTCATTTAATTTTATGTAGTATCCGCGTATGGTATGAGTTCAGAATCATCGATTAAATTGATATATCGAAATACAACGAATAACAAGACGCTCCTGGATATTTCTTATAATATAATATATGACGCTCATGCATATTTATCGTGTACCAGGTATATAACAATTGTGACAACAATGGAGAAAGGAACGACAAAAAGGATGCTATTGACTCGCGTGGGTCTCGCCTTCGCGTAACTTGACGTTAACGTGATAATATCGTCATGACATTTATCATTTGTCCTTTGCGAAATTAATGTCCGCCGTTCGTCTCCTTTAATGACGATATATTTACCGCAAAAAAAAGTACGCGACCTACTGCGCAGCTCAGCTAGGGATGCTGTTAACGATTGGCAATAAATAATTTAACGAAGCGCCGATATATTTTATCATCATCATTAACTGACACTTCGCTCAAACGATAAACCGACAAGCCAATGATCCCGCAACGTGTAACAGTAATGTAAAGCACGATCACGGAAAATTACGTGCTGTCACGTTTGAATGATTTGTCAACCTAATTGGAGCATCGATTATTCGATAAACAATCTGCTCGACTATTTGCAATTTAATCATTAAATCCATATACGATTCCTTTTTTGAATTTGAAAATTAATGATTCTCCGTATCGTACCGTCGACGAATGATCTCTGATAACTATATAAGTACCGATACGATCAATCATATTTTTCATTGACCTTCGACCCGACGAAAGCATAAAATCATCAGTGTCACGTAACAAACGTAATAACGTCCCATTTCGATGCATGATTTTCATTGGAAAGTCATCTAACGACCTACTGCAACAGTACGACTGCTGCTAAGCGAATGTCCCTCAGTGGTCTGGTGGGTCGTCATACGAATGACTGAACGATTCGCAACGTGTAACAATGATTTGATATATCGGAGAAAGGATAGTATCGTGGCGTTGTCACGCATGGGTAGCACAGTACCTCGTAAATGATTCCATCAATAATCTCGCGCACCGTTACGTAATCAAAATACCATCCAAACGCTTACGGAGTGCAGCCTATAGCTCGCGGGAGACAGTACTGTACCAGTATTGCGTAAGGGTGGAAATTCAAGGGTATTAACATTTTAATGGGAATTTTTTAATATCTGGGCCTGGCACGAGTGATGTTTAGAATTTCGATCAGAAAAATGAAATTTTCAAAAAATCAATACATTGGTAAATAATACGATAACCAGGTAATTCGGTAAGGGCTGATAAATTCGAGTGATAATCATCAATTGCGTGGTTATCGATGACTCTCGTATATCCCGTTCCCTCGTGAATGACTCCTCCTCACCCCCCACCTATCGCTATTCCACCCTTGCTCGTGTTAATGAACGTAGCTTGATAAAGCGATCAGGAAAGAATTTATTAATTTTCGCATACCCGGTCAATGATGAAATCAATGATTTACGCGTTTAATTAATTTTAGGCATTTTTATGAAAACGAAATTAATAGCTGCCAGAGGCTTTTTGCCGACTTGTTCATACAATTTGAGGGTGAAATAGGCCCGGCAAGATAGGCCCGGCAAGAGGGTGAATTGTCAAACGTAGTAAAAATTTCGCATTCGTATCTACTTGAGCGAAAGTGGCGGTTTGTAAAAAGAAATTCGTACGGTGTCGGGTGGCTTCGTAAATACATGAATTTAACGTATCTTGGGGGGGGGGGGGGGGGGGTAGTTTAATTAAAGCTAACAGAGTACAAGAGGTTACGTGAAATTAACGAAGAGAAAAAACACCCTCTGAATTCGTTAAAAAATAATTTCACCCCGAAAACACCGTAACGTTCCTTCCGCAATTTCCATGAAAGATGGAAAAAAAAAGAAAGAAAAAAAAGAAAAAAGAGACGAAGACAGCCAATTCTCGCCACGAGGACAAAGGTAATCTCGTTGTGTGGGAAATTTCTTTTATTTTCTTTTTAGCGAAGAGTCGCGTTTTGCAATACGCAAGATTTCATGGGACAGATAAGAGTTTTGCGTGGAACCATTCAAGATTAACAGAAAGGCGTAATGACGTTGCGAGGAAAGACTCGTACGGGATGATAGAGAGAGAAAGAGAAAGAGAGAGCGAAAAAATAAGAATGAGTCAGTGCGTAAGAAAAACGGAGAGAGAGGTCATCCGCGTAACAACTTCTTAATTAGCCCCTTAATTAACAATACCACGATCGTCATTTAATTACACTCTAACAATTGTCTCGGAGCCTCGACGAAGATACTTGTAGTATCTTTACCCTTTTTTCTTTCTATCACCTTTCACTCTCCTCTCAATTAAATCACACAGCACTCTTCCCTCCCGTGCAAGTGACGCGAAGCGACAAGAGCCTAATCGGTGCAACGAGGAAAAATACGTAACATTGCAAAATTTAATTGCCATCAAACATATTGCAAAGCGAAGTGTCGTTAGAATAAAGTGATCACAGGCATTTATCGAATTCAAAGTGACGCAGGAATTACGCGTGACACCGACGGATATTCGTTTAAATTAATTAGAGCGTAAACAAAGGATTCCCATAAGCCGCCATTTTCCTGTAAATATAATAATCCTCTGTCCCTTCGTAAAATTTTGTCGCTGATATACATTATATATATATGCAAAATTGTTCGTATCCTCTCAAACGTGCAAATATGCAAAAAAGATCCGAGTAGCTGGGAAATGGCCGACGATTCGCCTCGAGCACGTAGAGAGTTTTAGGGCGCGCGAATTCAAATACGTATTACGTTCGAGCATATATACGGATTAATTAATTGCGCCTCGGGAACCCGAATGCTGGGACTAACCTGGACCCCAGTAGCCTCGTGGACGTATCGACCTCGTCGTCAGGAACTGGCAGGGCCAAGGTCGGCTTCGAATTTGCGAAAATTATCAGGGCTGCCAATGGCAGCCACCGTCGGAGACTCCGCATCGTCGAAGGAAATATAGTCTGAAAGAAAAATGCGTGTAAATAACAAAAGAAAAATTCTTAATCATGAATATTATTATAATAAAAAGACGTTTTGATAAATATATCCTCAAAATGAAACGTAATGACGTTTTTATACGTTTCTTAAGACTTTTTTTTTTTTCAAAAAAATTATACCTTTCGTTATGGGGTTACGGCTGATGTATATCTATACGTAGGGGATATGGTGTGTACTGTAAATTGCAATGCGAATTAATTAACGCGTGACACGCATTACTAATTTAGATTCGCGTTTTCTAATCTACATTGTATTATTATTTTCTCGGTCAACCTACGCTCCACATTGAGAGTCTGAAGAGTCCATCAACCGTTTGCGAGACAAAACTTTCGAGACAAAGGGTGTGTGTGTGTGTATATATATATATACAGGTCGTGTCAATATGACCGAATGACGTAAAAGGCGTCGCGACGACAGCTTCTCTCTTGGAAAGCACGCTCGAAAAAAAATGGCCGACGACTCGGCCTAAACGTTAACTGGGTTACGATTTTGTGCGTCACCGACAGATCCGCTTTCTGGCAACGGCAATTCTTTGTTACCGTACCCACGTGGGTCTTGCTCGAAAATACGTCATTTCCGACACAGTGACCTTGAAACTGTTGATCTACAGCAGGATCGAGTATAGCGATAAGGAAACAAATTTTCGAAAACTTGTCATCGTACAAACGATTGTGACGTCAAAAAAGAAATAAAAAAAGGATATCGCTTTCCGTCACGTTTATTTTCTGTCGCGTCATCAATTTTAGCGGTACAACGCTGACTTTGGGATGCAAAGAGTGTGCCGACGCGATATAACAGCGAGTACGTGATTACTAATGATTTATTAATGATCGTTACGCGCTGCCCAATTAGCAGTCAGGATTGTCTTTGACACAATCCAAATCGGTGACGTTCGCACGGCTTCTCGTTAAAACTATTTGAAATTCCCGCCACGTCCGACACTCTCGGCCACCCGTCGCTGTTTCCCTTGTCACTCGATTTTTCCTGTCACGTGGGGTCGGGTTGCCTTTTGTAGAAATTACAGTGCGAATTTTTCGCGATCTAATTCGCACCGGCGACCAATAAAAACGACGCCTTTTTACTCGCTGATAATTTCATTGCTAATTGATTTGATTAATTTTATCGATTTTTGCAGACCGGACAACGCAACGAACTTTATGCGGAAGGCGGAATTAATAATAATCGAAATTGGCCGGGGAACGGAAGTGACGTTTTAATCGACACTGTATAGCGATGTCTGCAGTTGGTCTACTAGTCATCATTCATATTCAGCCGTGGAATTGCTACGGACGATTCTATTGTTCGGCGGAGGTGTAATAGCACCGTCTGAAATTGAGGCGCGTGAAATCCCGTGGGGCCTTGCGTTAGTGGGACTTGACGGGCCCAGACGGTCCCACGTGAGACCGGCGACCCAGAAACGATCGATTGCGATGGCCGACACGGCCGGCCAATATAATCGATGAACTTTAAGGATCATTGACTTCCGTCGCACGACTATTTATAACTCGTGGGCGTTACGGGGAGGGGGGGGGGGGGGGGTGTACTGCGACTTTTCGCACGTTATTTAGGTCATATTAATTTCGCACGCGATAACTCGTAACTTGGGACTTATTTTATGAGTAAAATTTTTCTGTACTTCAAAAATTTGGAGATCTTATTGGGTCATGAAAAATATAAGGTATATATGTATATCTAAGCTGTTATAGTAGGTCCCATATGAGCACAAACAGGTTTACGTGTTTCTAAGAAAGATGTAAAGTATCTCAGGGGCCTTGTGGGCCCTGACGAATCTCTCGAGGTTTGCCGTACCGTAATATCTGAAACGGTTATTGACCCAAGAAATATATCTCGTACAAAAACGATGACCGGTCCATGTTAGAAAAAACAGGTACGGGCAATGAAAGATCTAACGAGACTGAGAGATACGATCAATGAGTTGCGCGTGTGGGACTACTGACCCAGAGACCGGCCCGGACAAGGCCCACGGCGGTCAGCGACCCCCCAAACTTCACTTCCATACGGCGTTATGCACACAGGATCAGTCCCAAAAATCATAAACCGGTTTTTACATAGTCTCCCGCTAATTATATTCTTACGGCATCGCGAAGTAGCCGCGTGACTCGACACCTTCATTGTACCGAAAGATTATAATCAAGCACCACTGGGCCTTATGTTACGTCAAACGGTATGCTTATTCTAACGAGTCAAAATCTCAGGCCCATTCACCCAAACTAAAAAGTGTATCTCGTAAACGAAACCGGTGTTGGCCATAATTTCCAGAATAAGCAAAAACAAAATATTACGACACACTCTTTTTCGAACGACTCTCGCGCAAGGGCCTTGCGGGGCCTTATGCCGCCATTAGCTTTTGTACGAGAAGCCACTCAAACTATAGTCAAGCGGACGACTGCAAAATAATTTGAATTATACCGCGACGGATTAAAGAAAATTTTGATAGCCAAACAAAATCAAAAATGTCAAATGATCAAACCGAAAAGAATTGAAAATACAAAATCGAAAGTAATCGAACCCAATAACGATTTGCATATTTCTAACGAAGCACGTAGTGTCCATAAGACAAATTAAGTTGAAGTAATACGTATCTTTCTCTCTCTCTCTCTCTCTCTATACATATATATTTTTTGGTAGTGAAAAAGAAATCGCGCCGACCATGAACAACTATCTGATCAAGTATCGACGTTCAGTGTAGTACAGTTATCTCCATGGAACTCTCTGAAACGCTACCGTTACCTCATTACGCTTCTTTGGCGGGTTAATCTTTCTTGTTTCTAGCGCGAGATCGAGTTATTATTACACGTTAAAAGGAAAAACCGACGACCCTACTGACGTGGGTAACTGTATTTCAGAAATTCCCAACGTTACGAGCAGCGCCAAGTATTTTTTTTTAATACTTCGTTTCTGATAACGTGAACTTTTTTTTATTGTCCTTGACGACGAGTGCGATTCTGACGAATTAATTAATTCGCGAAATTTCCCTTTTCGTCCAAACTTAAAGATACGGTCACTTTCACTGTGCAAGGATTCCTAAGGCTTATACCTATATCCGAGCTTTTGCAGGCACCTGTACTTAATGATACTGGACGATTTTCAAAAAACTCTTTTTTTTTATTAAACTCATCAGGATCAGCCTCTGTGTCGTAATCGGGAACTTTAACGCTTAAACTTTGTTATGACGATTTGCTGTTAATGACCTTAATAAACTATAGGATTGCCCAATGATTAATAGACAATTAGTAGCGTTCACTGTTATTAACCATTTGACCACTCAATTAGCACCCTCAGTACTGTAATATTGTATAGCTATATGACGTAATAAGATACTAGTATATCTAGCGTACAGAGGATAACGGGATCGTGATACAGGCAATTATTGTCAATTACGTAAAAAATATATTTCAAGTTCACTGGGTCGGCAATCAATTTTTTCAGGGGTCAAGCAATTTACCCATATATCTCATATAACGAACCCTGTTACAATCCATATACGTCATCATCATCATCAACCTTAACCTAAGTACATCAACCCTGACCTAAGTACAACATCAACATCAACCCTGACCTAACGACAACATCAACCCTAACCTAACATCAACATCAACAACGACGACGACGACAACAACAAAAACAACACATAAAAATTGATCCGAGGACAATGAAGCACAAAACTGCCCCTCTCTGCCTGCCTTCAGGCAGCTGAAAAGTCAAGAGCAACCGAATTTCTGGGGGGGAGGGGGGGGGGGATACCAAAATAATGCTAAAATAATAAAAACGGCAAAATCGTTATAAAAATATTTGGTTAAGCTATAAGTATTACAAATATCCTAAAAATCAATACCATATCGCGTCACTGATGCTTCGAACGCACGGTTAATACGTTTTGTAAATTATTTGAATCTTTTTTTTTCTGCGCATCGCGAGTCAAATCGTAGCGGGTAATTTCGCAACGACAGAGTTACCGGTAACGATCTCTCGTAATTTCTCCGTATTAACGTGCGAGCGGCCGCCGTCATTACAAACATTACAAACGGCAGAGCATAGTTCGATAATTATTATGAAGGCCGATTGGCTGGTAGCTACGGATTCCCTCTATCGTTTAACGAGCCATGACTCTTCCTTATTAGCCAAGATTACATTTCGTATTACGTGTGCGGCCAGTGCGTATATAAAAACCTGCGTTTATCCCCCTCCACCGTCTCTCTATGAACTGCGCATGCGCGCATACACACCAGTATTTTTATACCGATTAAATATTCGATAATTAGCATTTCCTCCTTTCCAGAACATTTTATAAGCTCTCCTGTCGTCCATTCTCTGGACGAAACTAGTTTTGTTTCCTTCTTTCTTTTTTTAAGATTTATGTGAATATTGATCCCGGAGATATATTCAAAAAGTATCGTCCATCGATTAAATTTAAACGGTTATCGATTATTAAGTCGTACAAATCATTTTTGAAATGGCATTCTCTGACTGTAATTGCAATATTCGATTTTTATGTAATAGCTATCCGGATATCGGTAATTATTGCCTAATTTTTTTTGAACATTTTTTTGTACATTTTTCGTATTAATTTTACCATCGGTGGGATTGAAAGCAAAACGAATTATGGAAAGCTCATAGCTCATTTACGCGTTACGATATTTTGGTATTATTTTCAAAATTCTCCGCACACCCATTGTCATTCTATGCGCGCGTACGCGTCATTAAGATTTCATCTTTGTATTCCTCCGACGCGTAATTAATACCTCGTGTCATTGTTCGGTCGAGCTTACTGTCATCATCACTCGTGTGATTTCTCATTGTGAAATTGTTAATTTAATTTTTAAGGCAATTCCATTCTTAGCGCCGTAGATTAATTTCACGATGTAAATTCTCATACGAGATAATGGGTGTGTGTGGGGGACGAGGGGGAGGAGAGGGGGGCAAAGGAAAAAAGAAAAAAATTCTCTTCGCGCCTCTCGTTCATTAATAAATAATCGCTCAGCAGCCGTTTCATATAATTTATTATTATTCCATGACGTACGGTTTCCAAATTTATCATAAATATGATAATAAAGTTATGTATACGTTACAAAAAAAATTATTATTCCCATATACCCCTTTAATAATATCTCACAAAATCCCTTACGAGATTCGTATTCAAAGCACTTCGCTTTTCCCGCGAAATTTAAAAGCCGTCGCAACCCCACCCAGAAGGAGTCGTTACTTTCCGGTTTTTTTCTTTTTTCATTTTTTAAAATCATACTTCAACGGCACAACGTCACCGAGCCGAACGAGGCGTAATCCACGAAATAAATATGTACTTTCGAAAGCGCTTCCCACGCTTTTGACTATAGCCGTTACAGTCATATATACCGCTTTGCTTTATTTCGCACGAAATTACGACGCGCTCGGCAAACACGACTTCGGTCCGTTAACGAGACACGTTAACGATACGCATGCGCACTCGTTCTACGAACGGAGATGTACAGTTAAAAGAAAAAATAAAAGACTCCGCCTTACCAGAGCCTGGCAAATTCAGAAACGAAATGTTTTTCGAAAATTCCGCCTCGCTATTGTATATATACATAACGGGTGCTACTAGTGACCTAAATTCTTCGTCGTTCTTCGGATTCGCCGGTTTGTTTTTTCATAATTCAACAAAGATAACAGGGATGCCAATTGTCTGACCGTACTTTGACGAAATTTGACGCACTTCGACGAAATTTGACGCACTTCGAATAGATACAACCAACAACCGTGCATATAGATTTCCGCAATACGTTCAATGCGCAAATTAAGCATTCGCCATTATGCGAATTTCTATGCTTGCATATGCACGTGGCAAGAGCATTGTTCAATTTCGGAATGCACGACCGTAGAGAGATTCGTATGAACGTATGCCTATAGAATTTTGGAAAATCACTGGAATGCAATGGAATGCAACGTAACGTTGCAAATCGTCCGAATCGCGTTCCTATCTATTCGATTGGCGATGAATTGCGAATGAGAATTTATTGTCGGTATCAGTTTTGAAATTTTGCAACAATTTTCACCTGATTAAATTGATATATATATGTATATATATCCAAAATAGAGATTGGAGTTGTCGATACTCGTTATGAAGGACAATCATGGATCATACGTAAGCAATACTTGGACGTAACAATGAAAAAAATGAAAAATGAAAAAAAAACTTTTATTTTTAATTAAACAATCGTTCACACTGTACTCCTACGATGGTACAATCGTTCACAGTTATGTAAACATACGTACGCGTTATAGGCACGTTTTCAGGAGATTCCTTGAATGAGAACGAATATTATGTAAATGCTTGCGCAACCACGTATAATAACGACAAAAGATACAGGACGAATAAGCATAAGAAGAATTCGGTTAAATTAACACAATGAGAATGAATTACAGATATAGATATGAACTTACAGTAGGGTAGGTATTCATGCCCAAAAAATACAAAGCAACGTATATTTCCCTCTGCGCCGCAAAATATCTTTGAGAGAAAAATCCAAAAATTCGACAAAAATTCTTTCGAAATTGACGATACGTAAGGGATTAAAATTTATAAAAAAATTAATTTTTGTGCCAAACGTTACGTCGCCTACAGCCAATAAGAAACGTCGAGTCGTTCAAGCTACTTTTATGGCTTTGATCGAATTGTCCACGAAATTTGAGGAACCTGTTACCGGCAGTATAGGGCCCACCGTCTGGGCCAGCTGTATTAAAAAGAAAACATGTGGTACTTATATTCTTTCTCTCTCTCTTTTTTTTTATAGTACCACGAGAAGAAACAGTTAACTCGATGTATCGGTTTGTTCCACAATTCGTGACACAATTTACGTGTTCAGTCTCGTTGCACGTCTGTTCACCAGTGTTCACAGCCGCCTTAGCCTTTTTACGTTCACCCACGGCAGTCCTTTCGAAATCGACCAGTCATCGCGATGATTTGGATTGGTCATCATTTATTATATATACTTATTCTTTTTTTTCACTCTCTCACTCTTTCTCTCAAACTCGTTCGTTCTGTGGTTTCACCATTTTTTTTTCTATCTGTTCCTTATTCCGTCTCTCTCGCCACCCCCCAACCCTCCGTCAATCCAGTCAATCACTCCTCCCCTATGGCGTGTCACGTGCGGAAACGAACGGACAGGGAAAAAAAACGTGACGCGCTTCACAGACTAATTTAAGGGTTTTTTCCCCCGAAATTCACGAAGAAACCGAACAGATCGTTGAATGATAAATGATGATAATTATTGCGAATGATAAAAACGACCGAGGCAAAAATCAAACCCGACCCGACGGATCCGATATATTTGAGATGAAAATTCTCTGTGCAAATTATTCGCTTGGACCATAATGGTATTTTCCATGTATCCTCCGTAAAAATCGATTAATATCGAAATGACTCAACAACGACCTTTACAATGAATCCTCGATCGAATGATCGAGTTATCGAACGAGCAACTGCAATTTCAGTGAGCAACTCACTCGAGCGCGTAATCGATTCGATTTCTTGATGGTCAAAGCCTCCCGTTGGCATTTCATTGATGATGACGAATGACACGATGACGAAAGCACTTACTCCTTATACTTACGTCGCATTTCCATAGTAAACAGGAAGTAAATACTTTCGTCGATATTCGAAAGTTTCTCTCTAGCAATACCGACTTCCGGAACGATCAGTGACGTCACAACTTATTGATTACCCTGATATCGTCATTATCAGAATTATTAGAATTGGTAAAAAAAAAAGTGTCTTCATTTCCATAACCGATATTCAGCCCGAGCGATCACGTATAAAAAAACTCAAATTCATCGAGCACTTAAAGTGGTCGATTTGAATGTGAAATGAAAAGAATTTTTTTTCTTAATAATTCGTCACCGTTAACGAACGTCAAAGCAGCGATTAAACGTGCCGTAAGATTCACCGTTCAATTCGACTGTTACGCGTGGAAAGTAAGAAAGATAAGTAAGCCAAGATCCAGCCAGTGAGTAATAAGAGAACGGAGAGGAATTCGGAAGCTGTAAAAGTGGACATCATCGATGATGTCGAGCTGGACCGTTTCCAATACCGTTAGGCCGTTTCATTCATTGTTAGTCCCACTTGGATATCCAGCGAAAGGCACGACCACCCGTTAGCATACTTGCGTTAACTTGCGTTTGCGTTTTGCGTTTTGCGTTTTACGTTTGCGTTTTGCGTTTGAGCTACTTGACCGACTTGGAAAAAATTCCAAGAGACAGATAAAAGTACAAACACGTCTTGCTTGCCTTGATTTCGTATTCCCTCATTGAGGCCACGCACCCTTCCTATGATCAGTTCGATACGGCGTAATCGATATATTCAATAACGATTATTCCGTGTATAGACTTGCGTATGATAATAATGATCTAGATTAATAATGACGTACCAAGTATACGTGGCAATTCTATGCCACACGATGGAAAAGGATGAAGATTGAATTTGGAAAATATTATTATTATTTGGATGAGATAAAAAAGAAACTAACGATAATAACGTTTGAATTTTTTGATAAGGATTTACGATATTGATAGATCGCTAATAAAATCGATGAATCGACTGCTCGCCATTGTGTTTATAATTGTTCTTTATCTTTCGTGTCATTATATGCGAAAGTTTACTCGGCGAATGTAACTGGAATAACTTTTTATTGTTTAGCGCGCTCGATATATCGATCCTTCGAGTTTGCATAGCGTTGCGAAGTCAGCCGCGGAATGTTTCTCAAGAATTGTTGTCAGGAGGAAAGAGAAATTTTCGAGTTGCAAATGCATCGAACGAGGGAATTCTTTGTTCTTGCGTAAACGTAAAGTTGAACCTTTTTTCTCCATTGTTTTAATCCTTTCTCTTCATTGGGTTTTTATTGATTTTTATATCAATGTAAGGATTCGCTTTCGTTTATTCACGTGGACGTCCCTGGCGGCCATATTGGATTGTGGTTCGATTGAAATTCCGATTAAAGTGGAACACGTGATTTATCGAAAATTAATAAGATTGAAAATATTGTTTTGTTTAAATTGCTTTTTCGAAAATCTCTTTCTTTTAAGATAATAACGACGTCTTGGTTCTGTTGTTTCTAAAGATTCCATCGTAATTAAAAATTGGA
This sequence comes from Pachycephus smyrnensis, assembly GCA_030142225.1. Taxonomy (NCBI): domain Eukaryota; kingdom Metazoa; phylum Arthropoda; class Insecta; order Hymenoptera; family Cephidae; genus Pachycephus; species Pachycephus smyrnensis. The sequence continues at coordinate 198,874 of JARQST010000389.1, forward strand.
TTACATTAGTTCATTAACGAAGGTATGTCTCGTTAGGGTTACACGATGCTTGGAACAAGTTTGCTTCTATCTTTTTGTTTTTTTTTTTGTTACAAGACATGCACGGATTTAAATATTCGTACGGTGGGTAAGTCAATGCAATTAGAAATTTTCCAAAACAATCTCGAAATTTACATAACACGGTAACTCAATTCCAATTATTAATTCGATGCGCGTGGATAACGATTTCTTGGACATTAATTTTCTTTGGAAAACTTCACACGAATCCTGTCAATGTTTTGTCTGAGTATACTTCGGAATTTCGAAATGTTTCAGGTTCAGCATGGACCTGAATTCCCAATTGGTTGAGTTGAAGTTTCAAAGTTATGATCCACTTGTCAGCTTCGCGTAACTTGTCACTTAAAGTATTTCAAGCTTTTTCCATACGGGATGCTAGTCCGAATTATTGAAACGAAACACAGAAAAACTCCAATAAAAAAGAATTCCTCATTTTTCAAAATTACCATTCACGGTACCAATCACTTTTTTCTAAAAAATTTACACAGTCGTATCGTCAAATATTTTTCATGAACAACAACTGCAAGACTTGGAATTCTATTAAGAGCACCGACTATCACCTGTTGTCAACTGTAATGTACGTCAGCCTTACTTTTCGAAATTCTTTGACCAAGTGACGACACGAAGGCTGCATTATATAAACAGGAATTTGTCTTTTACACGTTCCACTGAAAATATATTCACTGCCACTTCTCAGTCCCGGTATTGAAACGAAATCATATATTGAATATTTCTCCACGACGTTTCACAGAAACGGGAATTTTCGAAAATCCAACGTTTCGCCAAAAATGTCTATATTATAAAATTTCGTTATTGCATCCGTGAAAGTCGACGCGGAATATATTCTTGTTGCTATTGATCAATAAGCTTTCAACTTTAAAAGCGCAATACTACAGTTGGCAACAATAAGGAGATGAGCCAACATTGCAATTTCTTAAAGGTGGATACTCACGTAATACGCAATACGCTAGGGAGGCATTTCCATTTTGTCAATTTTCTTAATGGATTACCTTCGTCAAATTAATTACGTTATAATAATGGCGGTAAATGTCCGTCGAACTTTCACGAATCAAATTCGCCGCCTCTTTGTGATCAATATCACCAGATTAATTCGGCGTGAAAGAAATTTAACGAAAATGACGACCACAGTGGCGCTTATTTTTAAATCGTATAATTAATCATTGAATCCGTTACACATATGTACGTTCGCGCCCGATAAATCAAAATTGATTATACACCACGGCCTACAGTTTGACATTGCTACTAATTAATAGTGCAATTCCATTCATGATCAGAACTCACTTCCTCAGTAAACAATCGAAACAACAACTCCACCCCTCCAAGCAATATAAAAAACTTTTGAATCAATCTTTTCATATAAAAAAGTAATATCCAAAAAAGGTAAAAAAAGCAACTCACAGTATCTCAAGAAGTCTCACGATGTCCTCTTCAGGTCTTTAGGGCAATCATGCCCGTTACTTCCAACCAACGAAACAACCAAGTTTGAGTCACTGAGTTCCACGTTCAGACCTCTTCAAAAAGTTTTTCAAAAATCCCGCCACGAGCACTGAACGAACAAAGCAAAGAAAACGCGAATCACAACTATACTCTCGTCCTCGTCAATCAATATAATTTTAGTTTCGAGCATCCAAAAATCAGTGTTAAGTAAATTACAATAAATCGTCCAACGTAAGATGCAAAGTTCTTAATTAAAGATAAACTCGATCCCACGAGAACGAGTCAACGACGAGGGTGCAGAAGTCGTACTGAAAGTAAAGTGTAAAAGGCGCGTAGCAGCAACGTTAAGTTAGGTAGTTAGATGCGCGTATCTCGACGCCGCGTACCACTGCGCGATCCTTCTGGCTGACCTTGCCACAACTCGAAGGGTAGTGACCTTAGTAGCGTGGAGGCTCGTAGTAGTCCTCTTTTATCGCTCGTCCTTAGCTTTGTCGTTTTAACTCCGATACTCTCGGCTGATTGGCCCGCTCTGGGCTTGTTTCGATGTAAGTAAGTAGTATATAAGTACTACTATACCGCACGTCTCCTTCTAACGTTATAATATATCTGTAGCTGTACGGCTCTCCAGCTCGTGACCGTTCGCCAAGCCGGCTAACTACGTACTGCCGTATTGCCTGCTGCCCTTACGTTCGGCTGCTTCCGAAACGAAGCGAGCAACAACCGAGTCTTGGCGAAGTGCGCTGCCTAACGTCTCTCCGCTTGGAGTTGCTGCTTTTCCAGTTCGGTGGGGGTATGGGGGTGCTCTTCTTGGGGCTGGGGGGTGGGGGATCTCACCTCATCTGCCTTCACCTCAAACCTCAGCGCGAGGGATGCCACGCGAATGGATACGGGAACTACCGAAAAGATACGATTCGGATTTGAAGATTATTGAAAGGAGACTGAGTATTGTTGTGTCTTCTGAGAGTATTATGTTTGTGCATTTTGATTTTTTTATTCTTTTATTCTTTCACGATACATGGAAATCTTACTGTAAGTTATTCGTATCAGATTATTCGTATACGATGCTATCTTTAGCTTTTTACTTTTATTAGTTATCATTTAATATCGTTACGTGAATCAAGACTTTTTTAAATTTCTATTAAACATACTCCTACATTTTTCATCACGCATCCCAGTCGTCATCCAATATAAATACCTGTTTTAAAAAGAATTCATACGATTCTTAGAAATGAAAGTAAAACAAGAGTTCATGGTTCAACGAAAAATTCTTCCGCCCCACCCCCCTAGTCACTGTCTTACTCTTTCTCTTTCTCTCCTCCCCTTTCTCCTTCTTCTCAATGTTCCTCTTCTTTTTCCCCCAGCAACTCCCGCATTCTTCCACTACCAACCCGTTGCATTGACTTTAATACCCCACCCCTCCTCACAGTGTTACCACCCCCGAAACCCATCCCTACCCCAAACTACAGCCAGTAGCAACCCTCAATCGAAACCAGACAGAATCAGTAGTCACTCTTCGTTCCAGCTCCTCCACCCTTGTCCTCTTCACATAAAAAAGTCAATATCGTTCTTTTCATTTGTTCTTTTTTTTTTCATTATTGACAATCCCTTTTTAATTACCCCCTTTGACTAAATTAATACAGCACAATATTCCTCGGCTAGGCTTTAATCAGTGTTATTTGATACCACGTACACCAACTTCGTCATAATATTTCCCTCTACATTCTTACTCGTCATTTTCTTCCCTTCCGCTCTTCTTGTTCTTCCTCTTCTAGATCAATTCCAGTCGTTCCTTCTCTTCCTCAATATCCCAGCTTCTTTTTGTATCCTTCGCCAACCAACGACCAACCCGATAGGCTTCGATCCCCCAAGACGCTTCATTTCCTCCTTCGCTCTCTTTCTTTTTTTTACTTATTTTATTCATTTTCTTATCTCTTTCTCTCTCTTCTTCTCCGTGAGATATTCCAGAGATAAGAAGAGCGTCGATAATAATTCGAATTCCATAGCGGCTATTATTAGCTATAAGTACTCGAATTACCAGTACCGATATTAGTGTAGGCAGCGTCCATGTTGTTTACGAATGAGAGTAAAGAGACAGGGAATAGCCCTTCGCTAAATGACGTACTGACAGTAATTCCACTGTGCATTTATTACCGGTAATAAACCGTATTTTTTTATAATTACGATTTTTTTTAGTTTTGCCTTTTTCTTTATCTTTTTTATCTTTCAATAACTGCTTCCAGCATCTACGTTAACGTTCGATTCGCCTGGATTTATTAACTTTATTCAATAAAGCGTATACGCGTAGTTAATTACACCTTACTGGCACATTTCCTTTTTTGACTACAATTTTTTGATATCGAAAAACTTTATCATCATTATACTTTTGTTTTTCGAAAATTTCACATCCCCTTGGATCGTGTATCGTTTCGCCGCGATAATCAATCCTTTACTATTTACGCCAGGTCATTCGACGTAATGGGATTTTTAAAAAGTGAAAATTTTCGAACGTCATCAAAGTTCGTGTTACGAGAAATAACGCCGACATTTTGTATTAATCTATTTTGCATTCGCGTAATACCGCAGGAATGTAAGGAACCGCAATGATCCTGACGTGTATTAATACACAGTAGAAATCATCAAGCAAGGGAACGGGATCCGTGTTTAGGCTGTATTTAAATAATCATTTAAACCAATGATTGTCGGATGGTTACATATTTCGTTATGATTTCCTGGTATTCGTCCAATGACAAGGGCCGCATGACGGATGACGATAATCGATGGTCTCGCGGAAAATGACGATGACACAGCTTGATCGGATCATCGAGTGAAAGTGCAACATTGACGATTCAAGTAAATCATTGGTAATTCATAATGAAGACTAACTTTACGACTTATTAATCGTCATGAATTATCAGTGGTATAACCTATTCGTCATTACTCGCATTTAATGTCTGTCAAGGTATAAACAATTTTCCATTGAAAATACATAATTTTCAATGACGATTATTCAACGTCACGTAACTCTTTGTAAATCGTGCACTAAGTATATGCGAAATTATCTTATATGGGAATTTATGGGTTATAAAATTTAACGGAAATTCAAAATTAATGATAACAGTCATATCGATAATTGATACTATCGCTATAACCGTTATCGTAAATATCAATTAATTCATTCGCAATGTAAATATTTACTGATTAAGAAAATTTTACATACTCACAATGATGAATGCACGAGAAATTCATCTTACAGATTTTACTTACGGAATTACATACATACGTAATTACGTACGAATTTGGCTATTTTGAAATTCTAGGGGCGTTTTCAAAAGTGGTCACTGCAAGCGTTCCCAGTGTCGGTTTCTGACTTGTGGTTAGAGAATTAACGGTATCCTAACGGCTGACGTGGGGTCACCACGATTTTAATGGCATACCGAATTTCTGGCGAATGTTACCGAGCGTGGGAGATACGAATATATAATCTGAATTGCGGTTCCTGAGTTGGTTTTCTGAGAATTGACAATAGAGATTGGATTTCGAAAAAGGCGACAGAAAATTTTTCTGAACATTTCTTACGCTATTTAGTGATTATGTCACGGTAGTAAAAGAAAATATCGATTACTAGTCCTTTTTCATATTACTTAACTTTTGCATGCCCTTTGACCTCTATAATCATACTAATATCTTTTTTGCTATCTCTCTCTCTTTATTTCATTGAGGAACAAGTACTTGTCTTATCAGCTTCCATTTATATTGAATCATCTAGAGCGATGATTTTCGCTTTTTCTTTGTCACACCAATTATTTTTATATTCAAACTGATCGATTGGGTATAATAATAAATTAAGGGTACAGAGGATTGAAAAGGGTCAATAATTGTAATAACGTTTCGTACATTAAAATGAACCGAATTTTTCGCGTTCTTTGATACAGCATCGCGATGGACCATTCGGAAACAGATAAATCTGTTTAAAAAAAAGGCTAATTGATTTGTCGAAGAATTAATTAGCTCGTAAAAGAGGCTAGTCAATTTACATGTAGGATTGTTGGTATCTGCAATAAGTTTGTCGATTTGAGATTTGATTAGTCCATGTAGAATTTTATAGCAGTTTTATTGTTAATAACAATATTATTGTTACTTTTCACTTCCTCGTAGGATTACGCGATATAGTGAAGCATCCATTAAAGATACTACGTCCCAGTTACGTTTCGTCATAAGACGCAGGACTGTAATCTGTAGCATACATAAAAAAAGGTGCTCGGACCCAAAAAAAAGAAAGGAAAAAAAAAAGTAAAAAGAGTACTAAATTCTTCATGAAATTTCAAACCTGTCAAAGGAGATCGGTAAACATATAACTAGCCACTACAAGAGATAAATATTTACCATAAATACTTGTAGATACTTTCGAAGTATTTTACCTAAAGCATTGGTTAAACATGGACGATTTTTTTTGTCCGAGTCACAAATAAAAAAAAAATGATACAACGCCAATCACGATTCGTAACTCAAAATCGTGGCGTTGCCTCAAGTATCCCATAAATTTAATGAAAATCCAAAAAAAAGTCACCATAAACCAAAAACAAAGAAATATTAAAAATTCCACGTACCCTCCACAAGGTATACTTTCCAGTCCCAATAATCAATAGCGACCAAACAGCCAATAGAAATAAAAAAAAAAGACGATGAAATCAAAAAACAAAATGGCAATCTCCATCTCGAGCGGTCATCGAAGATCCAATTACCCGAGGCATCGTACCATCGAAAACCATCGAATCGTACTATTGTAACGGGGCCAATCGATGACGGCATCGAAATTCAAATCCCTAATGGGCCAATGGACATTCGGAGTCCCGTTGGTTTCCTGTTTCCCGTGAAACGGCCCACCATGAGTTCTCACCTCCCCACCTCCCCTTTCTCCTCGTCATCCCTCTTTCCTATTTCTCCACCTCCGTAATTCTTTGAGACTCTCCGTCTTGTCTCTGTCACTCGTTCGATCCTTCTGACTGGCTGTCTCTCTCTCTCTCCCTCTCCCACACTCTCTCACTCTTTGCTCAAAGAGTCCGTGCCTGCCGTGAGACTGTTCATAACTCAGAGTTTGCCGGCGACGTTGGGGCCGGGTTAATATTTAACCACGGTTTAACGGCAACGGTTTAGAGGAAGCGCCGCCGGTGCATTGGACTTCCCTGACCCTGAACCTGGCCGCCTCGATTAAATTTCCCGCGCGCCGATTGCCACGCCCCCTCCTCTGCCTTACTCCCTGTCTCCATCCCCACCACTGACCTGCAAGTCTCCACCACTTTGCTATAGGTCACTCTTCATCTTCATTCCATCCAGGACCATTCACCCTACTCCCGTGTATAACCTTCTGCGTAACCTAACGTAACCTAACCTAACCTAACTTTATCCAGTTACGATTACGCTCGCATTTACAGCTTGGATAACAGGTGCGCTTAATATCGACCAGGAGTCTTGGCACGTTCGAAGGTTTTTTTTTATTTATTTTAGTATCATTGCCAGGATGCACTCTGAATGGTATCGTGGAACGTGCGTTTCAGAAATTAAATTCATTTCCGTTTTTTTTTTCAAAATTTTATATGATTACCTTTATAGCCAAATTATCATATTTACGAAATACGGTCTGGTAGTTTTGAATAGTTAAAGAGAAATTGTAGGTTAGGTTCTTATGGTTATGTAAGGTTAGGCTCAGCATATATTCGAACGATATTAAGTTGCACTTTGATGGGCCATCTGCTTGTGACTTAAGCGTAATAAGAAGTCCCCTCGATGTGAAACTTAGGTCTTACCCCCCTAAACAGTGTCAAATCCACTCAGGAATTTTTTTTAAAACAAGTATTCAAATCTTGTCCCTTGTTTTTTAGGAAATTAAGATTACTCCTATCTTAGATCCTTTTAAGAGAGACCCCTCGAACATTATTGGACTATTTCATAAAGTGGTATAGGTTTCACAGGAATGCCGATTGGGTTATATCAGGTGTCACGTTCTTCAAGTAAAAGGACCCTGAACGGAGTCTGACCGTGGCTGAGTGTAAATTAAAATCTGTCACGATTTACTGTTACGTTCGCGCACGTACGGTACGGACGTAGGTAAAGGTGTGTTTACAAATGCCGATCGAGATCTCGAGACGTCCCACATTTTGAAACGTACGAAAATTAGTCGCTTCCCTTAATTCGCGGATAGCTTTATATTCATTCGCAAATACGACTTTCGTTTCATGCAAATCGTTCGAGGAGGAAAAAGAAGGGAAAAAAGAGAGAACGTAAGAAGCGGAAAAATCGTCGACGAAGATTATCATCGGATGCAAAAGTACCATCGCGGATACTTAAGGATTCCCTGGAACAGGGAAACAGGTGTCACGCTCGGATGAGGCGGCATGACATTCCAGATTACCAAGGCGTCGTGGCCAGCAGAGCATTGCCCTAACTTGACTACCGTCGTAATCGGCTTTTCTCATCGTTCAAGTCTTCCGAGATCCGCGGCGACCGTGTAGCCACCATTACGAAGTACAGCAACGCCAACGATAAGTAATTTCGCGGCAACCCAATGAACCGAGGATGTATTTCTTTGATATTAAAAAAGGACAAAGTTTCAAAAGAAAACAGAAGAAAAAAAAAGGGTAGCAACCATTCTTCGAAATCGAACGTCAAACCTCGTTTTTATCTCTCGCCGACCATCCATTTGTTTGCCCGATTAATTAGAATTGTTTTGCACGAGAACCGCGCGTTTTTTTTTTTTCTCGAATTCTCTCCGCTCCCGGAAGAGACACACCTGCGGAATATCCTGAAAGTGCAAAAAATTATGTTCAATTAACTGGCCCCTTATTTGCATCGAGTAATGACCGACGAGAGTGATTATTTGCGAATTTCAAAATAATCAGCTGCTTCGACGTCCAGCTTTACGCTCGAGCGAACCGGTTGAAAGGTCTTTTGGTTTTAAAGAGACTGTACTGCCAAAGTATATAAAACAATCTTGAAATTACGATACTGCCAATTTTTATTCGCCTTGCTCTGACAATGCACGCAATATGACGTAACCTCATATATTTCCACGTGCATATATATATATATTCTATGCCAATATTGACAGTTCCACTTTAATGCGTTGGAATGATTGATGAATCAGTTGTGGAATATAAGATTAAATCTTAATCCATTAGACGATGATACGCATATAGCGTGTCACACTGTATCCAATAATAATTGTGTATGCTTTTATCAACATTTAGTTTTGAACTAATATTGGATGTTATCTCTAGTAAAATCATCCCAAATGATTGATTGACCTAGCTTCGTATAATACGACAGTTATAAATTTGAATTGATCAGATTAAAAAAGATCATACGTACGTCAGTGTGAAGATTCAATTATCGACTAATCGAATAATCAATACAAATTTTTCTCTAATTGTATATATAATTAGATAAATTTTAATTAACCTAATTCAACGACCAACGATCTCCGATCTCACAGATAATCAATCGTTCCGATTCTGATCGTGATCGATTATCTCTACTTACGATCTCCACTAGACTGCGAAGACCTAGAAGACACGAAAGACCCAGTCACCGAGACCCAGAAGACGTAATTTTATTCCACGCGTTCGGTACGGACGATGGGCCTTACATAGCAAAATGGCCGATGCGGCATATACTACGAATCCTTCTTCTTATTCAGCAGGGCTTTTCACTCTACATACCGAAGCATTTGTGGCGACAGTTAAATACGTATTTCATTGCTGTGCCATTATAGGGTAAAAACAGAACAGGATAGAATCCGCCATACTTTTTACGTTGTTCTCAATATTTTCTTAAGGAAAATTGCACGACTCGAAAAAAAAAGTTACAGCCCTCGAGCGTTAACGGAGAGCTTTTCCTTTTTTACGGCTCTCTATAGTCTCTTTTGATGCAATAGGTCATAACCATTTCGCCCTTCACGAAACAATCGATACGATCGAAGATCTTTACGGTAGTATCGAAAATTGATAGATACTTAATTTCTGTTATTTTATTAGGGTATGATATACTTGAAAAAGGCAAAAACCGTCATTACTACTGATAATCGATGTCCCCCTGCAAGCTCGTATTACATATTACAAGCTTTCTAAGATTTTCAAACATCCCAAATTTTTTAATCGTACGAAATTTAAATTCAGAAATCAACCCTTAATTCTGCTGCACTATCCTCGCAGGAATAATCAATAAAATTTCTACGAACGACCTATATCTAATCTAAAAGCACAAGGAAAAACTGAAAAATGCATAAAAGTTATGAAGCAAAGTACCGCTCATGAATCTCAGTGAGATTGCATCTCAAAGATGCTGCACAGAATCCACGCTTCCAATAGGTTCCTTATCGAGGCCGTGAGAGTGTACCATTGAGAGAATATGAAGACAAGCCGACTGTCCGACTGACCTGACCTAGGACAACGTGCAGTCATGAATATTCCAAGTGCATTCCTCTTCGTGCACACGCAAAGAAATACTTAGGGGATAAAAGACACTGCGTCAGTGGCGTGCATTGGACGTAAGACAAAACTGCAACTATTAATATGCACTTCCAGGTATGCACCTGTCAACTTTTTTTTTCCACTCTATAATCGATGCACGATAAATCGTGCAATCTATATGACAAACTACACTATATTCCTACCCAATATCACGTTCAAAATACAAACCAATTACCGTGTGACGTCTCTGTACAATTCTGTTTCAGCAAGAGACTCGATTTGTTATCAGCAACTGACATTGCAAGTCCCAAAACACTGTAGATACATACATACGTCATTCTGCCGACGTACTGGAACTATTAAAAATATGTCGGACCACCTGGTTCGCTTTAATCACGAGTTCTTTTTTTCATTTAAAAGATCCTTTGTGTCCTGTACAAAGCTTTGAATATCCTGGCTATTTTAACCAAGGCAAAACTCGGCACACGGTAATCCCTGCGTCAAGCACATGTCCTGCGTGACTCACGCATAACAGTACAACAATGCATACAGTATACTATATTTATATATTGAATATATACGTATATACTGTAAGCACGTAGAACAAACCTCTTCCTCCAACCCTCTGAATATCCTATAGAAAAAAAAAAAACATTTATCCTCCGCCTTCTCCGTATCCTACGTATACAAGCCACTGGGTAATATTACGTGCAGAGAAATGGCCGCAGGTTTCGTGGGAACCCAGTAACGATATAACGGATCCTTCGAGACGTAACACGTTACGAACGTGTCCCAGAGACTGGCCAGTATGCTGCATAATCGCGTATACGGATGATCGGACGTTCTCGGGCGCATTCGTGAACGTTCGGCAATACTCGTGCGTACTCGTCTTCGGTCGTGTCTTTTCGGGTGCCATCACGTGGTGTCATGGCCGCGCACGTTTGACTCGCGTCTACTGAAAAGATTGGGGCAACTGGGTCGATGTTTCACGAGGCCATAAAGACGGGAGGAACCGATTGGGCCTGATGTGCTTTGAGTCCCATATTGAGAACGCGTGGACCAACGTACAGGTACAATTCACCGTTCTGTTTTAGATTTTATGATACGATCTCGAGCAACGTGGAGCGATTTCGAGATCGGATGACTCTTGGTAGCATTGTCTATCTTTTTTTTAAATTATTTTAAATGATTATTTCAATAATGGAGAATATACGACAAATTGTGATACCTGAATTTATCGATAATTATTATGACGATTTTTATTATCCATATATCAATACCAATAAGCGTGGGAATAAAATTGATACTTCACCAAACAAACTGGCCAATTGCTTTTTCACGGTGATAACGACGCGGCTTCGGTATTTCCAATAATTTATTTATTCGGCTTCGATTCGCCCGATCGTTTCGTCCACTCAATTGCGCGCAATGCGAAATTATAATTGAATAATCCTCGTGTGGATTTTCCATGGTAAATTCACTCGTTTCACGTGCCTCGCGAGATTTCGTAACTACACGCGTAACTCGGTGCAGTTTTTTTTTTTTCAGCGTAACTATAGTATTCAAATTAAAATACTCCTTACGGCTAAAGGTGCATTCACATTCAGCACGGCAGAGTTGTTTCACGGTAAATCACGGCAAATGACCCAACGTCTATTTAGTATGCTTTCGAACGCAAGTCGCTTGGCCCGTTTTCGTCGTATTCTCGAAGTTTAGGAACATTCCTAGGGTCCCTAGACAATATATGCACTCTTAGCGTAATTAGCATAATAACGGAAATGGTCGAACAGTCGTACGTAAAAATATAATACTAAACGCAGATCCTGGTCCATTAAATTTTTTTTGTTATACCGCTGACTATAAAAAAAATATTAAAAAATATATTTACCAACGTAATTGTAGTATCAAATTCTAAAACAATTTCCATGCAGTTATTTGAAATAATTATAATATAACCGGTTGGCGTAATGCGCAACATTATGCACTATTGCAATATTATTAAATTATACTCTAACAAGCGCTAATAGACTGCAGTTGATAATTAGACTAATGCAATTACAGACTGTGAATATATCGATATTTGTTCAAATATATCCAACCAATGAGTAATTAGTAAATTAATTAAATGAAATAAAAATAAAAAATCCAATTTTCATATCAAAATTGACTTAGCGCATTTGTGAAGATTTTTTTTTTAAATCAATCTAATTATCACGTAATTCATAACCCGCATGAAATATAATGGCGAGTGCACACCTATGCGATATAATTTTTAAGTAACGCTTACGTGAGAATGTGTGGCGTGCGATAAATTTACGTTGCGCAATAAATCCCATCTGCCTTGCGTAATAATCCCTGTTGCGCAATGCCGCTAATTTAGGTCTACCCATAGGATACATATGTCTGTTACATATCTATCTAACATAATTATAATGATTAATTAACAGATTTGCATAGCATTGTCTATGTCAATTGTTCTGTCGTATTTTTATTGTTATTCTTATGTATACATCATTATGCGTCTCGCGTTTTCATAGCTATCGGTAACGTCGTGTACCAGGTGCCTATGATCTATGTTATACGATCTATGATCTATGATCCAGGTACGTGAGGCGCCTCGGTAACTGGTGTAGAATCAAAAATTAACGCGAGGAAAAAGAAAGTTTCATTCGAATCTAGCGGATCAACAAATTTCTTTGGTTTCTTCAAATTTTGAGTGTACAGAGAAAATTTTGTAAAATCATAATTTTTACGGTGTGATAAAAAAAGTGCAAATTTCAAATGCGGATATTAAAAATGCGAGAGTAGGTAATTAATAAGGGAGAATGATGATTTTTTTTGGGGGGAAATTGTTACTAACGATTTCACTAATGGGTGAAATGGTCGTATTAATAAACAAAAGTCTTCAAGAAACAATGGCGACGATCCTTTCACAATGGATGGGAAGCCGCCAAGAGAATTCGTAGCTTTTTCCTTTTTATACGTTTTCTCTATGTACAGTATATGTATATATATATCTGTATGTATCTATAGTTATACAGCTTATCGGATCCACGTGAAATAATTTCGCTAATCAGCTTCTGGAGTATTTTCGTGGGAGAGCAGATCTGTATGGTTCTCAAGTTCATTAGTCACCTATATCTATATTTATGATTATAAGATGCTTACAAAATGGCGACTGCCCATGTAAAATCAGAAGCTCATTGACTAGTAGCAGATTGAATCGGACCACTTTGTTTCCAGTTTAGCTATTTATTATGATTTAGTGTTACTATGAGAAAAATTATATTTTGATTTATTTATATATATATTTAATACGACGATATATACTATATAAATGTATAATCTATATTGAATAATCGATTAATATTTATTGCCATCGTTATTAGTATCTACTTTGTTATTATATACCGTTATTGTCATTAAAGAGAACGATATGGATATTTTCGAAAAATCTCACCCGGTACACGAATTTGCTTTCGGGAAAAACTCGTTGAGCTCGTTGCTTCGTTACTGAGTGTTAATTGGAAATTAAGACCGTGCGTAAACAGCGGCACTTAACACAGGTATCGCATTTCCCAAAACTGGAAATGAAAAAGTACGTAACCGAGTGACTAATGATATTAAGGCAATTTAATCTTTGACTCGTGAAAATTTATTAATTGTTTGACAAGATCCATTAACACGTCAAAAACAGAGTGTCAATTATTTATATGGTGCCTGGTATGCTTGCGGTAATAATAAATGGTAATATTTATTTAAACAATCGTCATCAATGACCGACAGGTTTTTAGTAACGAATAAATTGAGATTGATTTAATACTTTTTTTCTAAATAAAATTTTACGCCCAAGAATTCCACTTTGAAGCTGTGCATTAATTGCTGTATAGGGAATGAAAAAAAATCGTAAAGCAATTTGTAAAAATTTATAAAATTAATTGCAAACCACAAGGGTAACTAATTGTAAAGTTACGGTCGTTTGGTTTACTGAACCAGAATTCAAGTCGAACGTTGTAATTGAAAAGAGGTCACCCGGTATGTAAGCCTCCTTCGGGGAAAACCCATCTAGCATACAGCCTCGTTAACGAGTGTTAATTGGAAATCAAAAACGCGCGTAAACACAGGTACTCAACACGGATTTCGCATTCCTTCGTTTCGAATGGGAAAGAATGAAAAAAAAGAAACCAAAAACTTGTCGTAACGCAAAGGAAACAAATATTGTGACGTTGTTGTTCGTTCGTTACGTTTAGTTTAAACGATTCAATGATTTTACCTGATTGGCATATATTAATGAAAAATTTTCGAGATACGTATTTCGCACCCTTTTGAAATCATCCATATCGATTGATCGATTTGACATATTTGGAAATATATTTCACGTTGTAACGTAAAATTTGATGATTTTCGTTGCGTTGAAAAACGTGGATTTTGTAAATTCCAAAAAATACGGTCCATAAGTATAACGGTTTAAAACAACGCTTTAAAACGAGCCGTTAATTACCAATCGATTACTCGATAATTGCCAATACGTAGATTACCGTGAATCGTAAAAAGACCACGTGGTTCGCCAATAATTTTCTACGGTATGAGAATTCAATGACGAGGGTCACGTCAATTTCGTACCGATGTTTTTTAAACTTTCCCGCGCTAACAATCGCGTGCTGCCAACATCGAAAGGCCATAAGCTACTAGTCGTTAACCGATTGATCAACAAGAACTCAGAATTTACTCCATTTTCAATATTTCAATAATAACCACCACCACGAATACCGTTCAACATTTACTTCTTATTAAATCCAAAAATATGTCAAAATTGCAATCAGCATTTGATTATATGAAAAAAAAATTAATTTAGACAATTTATGAAATTTTTCTACTAATAGGGAAAAAAAAAGTATTTTTCAGTATAACTTTAACACACGACCGTTTACTACGACGAAGACCCGGGACAAAAAGTTGTACTATATTTAATAAAAGAAAAAAAAACAGGATTATTATACGAAATGTACATTTAAATTGCATAAGCAAGTGAATATCTATATTTCAAAATTATAATTACTGCGCTACAAAAAAAAAAGAAAACGTAAGTACTTACCCTGTAGACTTTTCGCGGGAAAAATCAAATTCAAAGTAACCACTGCCAAGTGGAGCTTGATTATTTATTACAGCAAAAATTGTCACTGGGATCGTTAAAGTTGTCGCGACTGATCAATAACGAAGAATCATATACTTCAATTGATAATCGAAAATATCAATGCACCTTACTAGGCATCACGCTCGAATGCAAGTGCCGGTGCAGTTCGATTTCTGTTTAGTACTCAGCAACTGCAACGCCATCTCGGTATTAGCTTCTTGCAACTTGCAAACCCTACCAATGTTGTGAAGAATGTTTTTATTTACTCGGTCACAGTGTACACGTTCTTTTCTAAGATCTTGATAGAATCTGTGATTTTTATAAAAATCAATAACTTATAACAATTTGTTACCACCCGTTAAACCGATTTCAAATATTTTATTATTAAACGGTATTCCTATTTGATCTTCATTTTTAGGTTAGAATCCCCTTAGTCAAAAATCCATGATAGCGTTAAAGTGTCGTGTATCGAAAATATCTCGAAACTATGTCACCGCTTTTACGCGATACCGATTGGTCGTCTCTATCGTCATTCGATGCGTGTGAATTTGCCGCTTCGCGTGCGCCTTCACGATATAAAGTCGATATAACAAATTACGGCTATTTCTTGGTTCATAACATGACAACGGAGAGGATTCATATTAAAAAAACGCATATTTCTGGGGAATGCTAATAATTACCAACAATCTGTAAAAAAAAACGTTGAGAAATATTGATTTTTAACAACTACGGGTGCAGGAGAGGAAACTAGTTTTTCGGCCATAACTTTGGAAGGGATAGGCCTACAGGAAAAATAGGGTGTGCTCTGAAAAGTGCTAACGATTTCCAACAATTTGAAAAAAAAATTCATTGCGATACGACCATTT
>JARQST010000389.1:214953-286392 GCA_030142225.1 Pachycephus smyrnensis
CGATACGACCATTTTTGACATATGGGGAGGCAGGATCCGAAAATCGTTTTTCGGCCATAACTTTGGAACGGATAGGCTTACAGGAAAAATAGGGTGTGTTCTGAAAAGTGCTAACAATTTCCAACAGTCCCTTTTGTGTAAGATCCGTGTCTGAGTAAATTTACGGTATAATGAAAATATCTCAAAATTCTATCACCTTTTTTCCCGATGCCGATTGGTGATCGCTATAGCCGTTGAGTGTGTGTGATTTTGCCGCTTGGTGTGCGCGTTCACGGCATGCAGTCAATTGGACAGATTGCCGTTAGTTTGGAAATGTAAGGAGATGAAATAATTTTTCAGTCCTTTATGGAAACTGGAACAATCGCGCGCGCAAAATGCGTAATAGGCCTCTAGTGCCACCTATACAAAAAATGATACTGAATTTGTGTTCAGAAGGGCAATTGTTTTCACGTGCAATAAAATTTACGAATTTCCAAATACTTTCTTCACTGACAGAAAGCCAATGCAATTAACGTAGTATAATTTCCTATTATATTTTTCCGTCTTACTTCATTCATGCATAACGGTAAGTTCGAATTTTGTTAAATAATCACAATATTTTATTATAAAAAAATCGAATTCCATGAATTTCTTATTTAACCTCTAACGTCCATTTTAGGAATACTTGGCAGTGCCGAAGTGGCTGTGGTACCGGAAGTCGAAAAGGACTCGGAGGAAATGAACGAAATTGCAGCGGAGGATGCAAATCCGTGTGTTAAAAAGAAAAATCCTGAAACACACTCAATGAAAGGAGTTCTTATAAAAGAAAGCGTTGAGTCTCTCGGAAGCCACTTACCGGAAGTAGACATGGGATTCATCGGTGACGTCATGACCACCGTTGGCGAATTACATTTTGTCACTGGAAGCAGCTATCAAGGTACTTGGGACGCCATTGGGATGACTGGCATTGGCAGATACGTCATGCCTCACTGTAAGCAAACCGTGAAACGTCATTTCAGTAAATTACGTAATCAAT
Source organism: Pachycephus smyrnensis (assembly GCA_030142225.1). NCBI lineage: Eukaryota > Metazoa > Arthropoda > Insecta > Hymenoptera > Cephidae > Pachycephus > Pachycephus smyrnensis. The sequence continues at coordinate 215,969 of JARQST010000389.1, forward strand.
TTTTACATTTCCTTTTGTTCCACTTCTAGATGCATCCACAGCATCTTTCGTAAAAAGAATCTTAACATATGCGTACCAATGAAGCTTAAAAAATTCCTTTAAGAAATTATCATCAGTATACGTTTAATTTTTGAAATTTTTTGAAACGGGTTTAGTAAGATTCTACTTATTAAATCACAATTTAAAGGTGCATCGAATATATTCCAAATTAATGACCCCCAACTTACACGTGTGTACATGATTAATGACACGTACTCTAGGTATTACGCCACTATGCTAGGTACACTCCGTTGCATAATTTCACGTCTTCCAAGTCACAGATCATTATCCGTATATTCCGTCAGTGCTAAGAGATCGTGTTTACGATATTACCATAAAGTCACTTCCGATAACTAACCGTAAGTTTTAAGATCCTTACTGTGGTTAAGCGATGCGTGCTGTTTCAGGATGCCTAATGCGTAGTCGTGTGAAACCGTTAGTTGCGGGAATCGATTTCTTATTTGTACGTTTTTTTTTCTTTTTTTTCCCCCCAACGAATCAATGTCAAAAGTATTTGGCTTGGTCGAGAGGTGGACACTGGGAATGACCACGTGACAATTTTTCCCGCCTCTCATTACACGCATGCGATTCGCACGTAATTCGTACCGTTACAGTCAAGAATTCGCAATTAGCAAAAACAGTCACTTGCACGTACTCAACGAGGAAGCGTCCACGTTACAAGTTAAACAATTAAAATAAATTGCGATATTTTCTGCAAAGTTTAATTATTTTCTTTAGCCTTATTTGTATACTTGAAGAAAAAAATGTTGTATAGGTGTTAGAATTACATAAGTGGATTAAGAATAAATTTTGCAATTATACAGTAAATTCTAATTCAACCAGTCCCTGCCAAAGGGGTCGCAATTAAGAATTCACAGTGCAGGCGACAGATGTCACTTCTGTCAGGACTGAAGGCGCCTCGGATTACTTAGAGATTCTCGACTGGAATATCGAATGGTAATCGAATCGCGTAATTCAGTTACAGTTTAAACGTCACCTATTTCCCGCGACACATTCTGATGAGGATTCATTATTGAGGACGTACGTACCTGCATAAATAGTTATTCCAAGAATCCAATGACTTGCATAATAAATCTTGAATAATCAATACCCAGCAAACGCATAAGAGCGGCCCAGTGTTCAAACGTTACTGGTCCATTGATAGGTGCAGTGGGCCAGCAAGGGCCCATCACTGGCCCGTCCTTATGTATTTATCGCGTAATCTATTATTAACTGCGCCACAAATTTTTTTTCTTAAATTAAAATTAACCTAAGAAATGAACCCTTCATTATGATATACCTCTTTTTTCGATTTTACTTTGTGCTGGTGCTAGCTTGAAGATGTGAATTTTTCAGGCTTAAGAACCCACTCAAAAAAAATCCCCTTAAATATATCGTACGATAAATCACAGCGTTATGTATAGGTATTAAAATAATTCGGCAGAAAATTCTCCCAAGCTTGACCCCCTATTCCTTTGGATTCAATCGAAAGATTTCAGACTCCTGCATCGTTACGTCAAATGAAAATGTTTTCTACCGTCTAGTGTACGAGATATTAATTAATAAAAGTAGCAAAATTGAGGTAGTGGGGGCAAAATGGCTGAATTTAGCCGGAAGTCTTTACTTTACGTAAAAGTTGGAAGTTTCATCCATGTATTAAAAACTGTCAGTGGAAAGTTTGACATCTAAGGCGTTTACCGAACAAAATTGAACATAACTTACCGTGCAGTTATGGAGAAATAACTTGTCGAAAGTAATCATGCGGCGTCTGTCTCTGTCTTCATTGAGATGCTCTCCGTTTATACATCCCCGGTAGGAAAAAACATGGCGACGCAACGTTGCGGGAAAAAATTTTCAAATTTTTAACGCCGTTTTAAAATTTGTTTTACACGCGATTTTTTTCACGAAACGTCTATCAGCGCGTAATTTATGTATCTTTTTCGCTTTTAATAATTTCTATTTGGCAAGATTATACAGTCGATGCTACGTAGTAACTGCTAGAAACCACGTACTGTCAAAAGGTCAGATTCAACTACCAACCGTGCAAACGTGTTTACAGATGGTACTACTCAGAATTAATACTAGTCAAACGTCGTCCACATAATAAATATTGAAAAGCATTATGAATTGCTCACGGGGACAATTGTTATGTGGAATTATTAAGTTAATATTTAAAAATACGATTTGCTATATTTTTATATTTATTTGTGAATTTAAAACAAATTATTCGTAGACATTGATTTGACTTCGGTAATTTTCTGCCGAACTATCTTGATACGATTAAAATTTTTGTATTAACGACGCAATATCGATTTTACACCTTGCTGGCAAACGACTAACATAGTTGCGTCACAAAGCGATATTTAATCCTCTTTACCGCAGTAAGGAATTTTGCAAATTAAACGAAATATCACAGAAGGAATTATCCGTTTAACGTTCCGACGGCCGTAGCTGCGATTTACGAGTAAACCGTGACTCACTACGTGTACCTAACTGTACCTAGGACCTTCGCGCTCCCTGCTAAATGTTAAATGGCTAATTTACTGAATTTTTTAACCTCTTGGCTCGTGTGTGCACGCAGGCGTGGTTTACGAGGGTGAATTTCGAGACGGCATGTTCCACGGCAACGGAACCTTGGAGTGGCCGCAAAATCAACGAATTGACGGTATTTGGAAACGTGGAAAATTGCAGGAATTTCATCTCACGTTCGCAGATGGCTTGGCCTTTGAATCAAGTAATTGGAAGTACTGCGAGTTTCCTGATCGTCGGTTGGTGATCAATAAAATTTTTTTTTAATATAATTAATTAATAATTAAGAACAGCCCATTTGTACAGATCAGAGGTTCAATTTTGAGATGCTTAGTTAGTGCGTGGTTGTATACTAAAATATGAAAGCAGGAAGAACCGTTTGACGTTATTGAGTGAGGTCGGGAACGAAAGTGAAATTATCGGAAATGCTTTCACTAGCAATGACCTTGGTGATGGGAATTAGAAAATCCTATGCAATCTCACCGTGAAAGTAAATTTGCATTAATGTGGATACGTCGTTATTTACTGAGAGATCAAGGCACGTCTCTAAGTTATTAGGATAATTAATCCTGACTCGAGACGCCGCCATCTTTGATATATGAACACGCCACTATCTTCTTTGCTTTCTTTGCTTGATTAAACTGTAATTGTTACAAGATGCGCTTGCTGGGTGCTAGCTTTGGTTTTTTTAATTTCACAGTTTTCATATTCATACGAAAAATGATGTGCAACCGGCTGGGAGAACTTTGAAAACCAGAATGCAACCAACCAGAATTATTCCTGCTGGATGCTATGATACGGGAGATGGCGTATTCGATCCTCGTACCTATTGCGTCACGTCTTACGAAAATCCAAAAAAGGTAAAGGATGTAGAAGAATATTCGGAATCGTGTTCAGAAATATTTTGTACATTTCTTGTGATCGAAAATAGGTGCTCAGAATTCCAAAAAGAGACGAACGCGATTGGATAGTAGAAAACTGTCGAAAAGCCTGGTACGAACCTACAGGATATCGATCGGATCTTGAGGAAGCTTATAAAGAGGATGTTTCAGATAAAAGAAATCTACCTTTATCAAAAGAATCGCCGAATAATTGGTGGAAACGGTTTGTCCATTTTGACCTTGCACTTTTTCGTTTTCTTAAGAGTTATAATCGTAAAATTATCTGGCTGTACGATTAAAGGTTTCTTTTTTCATTTTCTTGAATTTTAGAATGACTACGTTCGAAAGGGACATAGGAACGTCGAGTGATCACGAAGAATTAAAAAGCAAATCCGAATTTGGAGAATCTGATAACGCAGTATTAAGGTTTTCTATAAGTTTTATACGAAAAAAAAATTATAACGGTTTATTGATTTAATTAGCGAAACGTACTGATTGCGTTTTTTTTTTCTCGAAATTTCCTGTGTAAATGTTGTTACTTTTTAAGTAGACCAAAAACTTGCGCCTGCCGTGGATTTGGAAGACTCGGAGAGTCTTGCTATTGTATTCTTCTTCGGGATTCACGTTCTCAGAGTTACAATGGCGAAGCAGAAGAGTACAAGGATGATTTGCAAGAAGGGTAACAATGAAATTTGTTGTTCGCTATGGAAAATGAAAATAAATTATACGCTATATATTCAGTATGATTTTACGATATTCTATGTACTTTTGACAGCCGAGAAATTTTTTGTGACGAAATGAACGAGTTTGATGGAGAAAATTCGTGGAAACTTTTGGGAACTGTTTGCGGTCCGAAGGAAAGTAGTCATAGTGTTGTTAGCGACTTTGAGATTAAAGCATCTGTGGAGTCTTATTGGTCGGGCGAAGAAAACATATGGGATGACAAAATAGAAGAGGAAGAAGTCTGGTACGAAATAGAAGCTGCAATACCAAAGAGGAAATTAATGGGTGAAAACGAGGATTCAGAAAGAATGGACACAGTGAGGTTTAAGCAATCTGAGGAAGAAACTATAGAAGGTGAAGAAGATATTGATGAAAAAATCTTTGATAGTATTAGCGATGATGAAAATGAAGAGATAGAAGGCGATTGGCAAGAAGTCGAAGAAGAAAAAATACATATAAATAAAAATATGGAACAAGAGGAAACAGAGAACGAAGTTAAAAGCAGAATGATGGAAAGCAAAGTTATAGAGGCTAAGGAAGAAGCGGAAGATAGAGTAGAAATAGAGAATGAAAAAGACATAAATAAAGATGAGGAAAAAGAAGAGGAAGAAGAAAGGGAAATCGAGAGGAGATCGAAGTTTAACGAATACTTTGCAATTGAAAAAGAGCAGATGGAGTATGAAGAAATGGGGAAAACAGATTTAATTGACGAAATCGAAGAAATAGAAAAAGCCGAAGAAAACAGCGAAGCAAAAGAAATAGAAGAGATGGATGAAATAGAAAAGTTACGGGTAGAAGAAGTCGAGCAATTGGAAGATAATGGGGAAAGAAGGAAAACAAGTGAAGTAAAAGAGACAAAAGAAAGTACAAGGGGCAAAGAAAACGAATTTTCAAGTGAGCCACAAGGTAAATCACGGTATACACATCCTTTCTAAATTTAAACATACGTGTGTCATTTGATTCGCATGATTTTTACTCGTATGTAATCGTTAAATTGTAAGGTTCGTTTTTATTTGACCAGAATACCCAGAATCCGTAAATAAACAAGAGGAGAGCCTACAACCAGACATAGAGTTTTCTTGGGAATCGAAAAAAAAACTAACGCCACTTGCAGCATTAGAAGAACAAGAGAACTGGGACGTACAATCGAGAGAGAAAATAAAAGACGACAAAGAAATGGAAAAGGAGGTAGAGCTGCACGATGAAAAGTTCTTTGAATCGGAACAGCAAATTTTCCAGGATAAATTGCAACGTGGGGAAAAGTTAGGTATAGACGAGAAAGAATCAGTCGAATTAGAAGAAAAGGAATTGCAGGGACGGATTAGTTTTTTCAGAAAAACAATTCCTCGGGTAATAATCATATTTTACGTGTTACAGTCGACTAACGATAATTTCCCATTGTCAAACAATTATATATATACAATAATTATATTTGACACTCCGGTAATGTTATAATATCTAATATACGTCACTGCTGCAAGATAATTTTCCAATGTTTATTAGGCAAACGAAGAAACATTCGTTCCAGATTTTCGTTCACCTCGATGGAATATCGAATTTGTTCGAAAACGTTGCGATGTTGATGTTTGCATGAAAAAATCATCTGAAACGACACATCCTTCGAAGAAATGTGGCGCTGGGCGACTTCCGGTCAATTTACCATCGAAAATACGTGAATTACAAATGGACGAACATAAAAAATAATTATATAATAATAAATAATCCATTAATGTGTAACTAATCATATATATAGATTATACGAAGTTCTTGATAGGAAGAAATAAATACGAACAATTCCAAAAGTGACTTCTTTCAGAAGATTTCTTTTTAATTCCGAAAGCCCGATTAATACCAGAAAAGTAAAGTTAACTGTCACTTTCAAAATCAACACCATGCAGATGGCTCGAACGTGTGAAACGTGAATTTGAAAAACTGAAAGACAATTGCCGATGCTCGCAACGCTCTCCGATAAACAGATTCCATTATTTCGTTGTTCATTCACCAACAAGAAGTTTACGGCTCAGCTCTTGAATCCTTTTAATCTTAAAGTCTCATCAAACTTGTATCACCGACTTAACAATGGTACGTAATCATTCCATAAATTTGAGAAAATCAAAGAAATACAATTGCCATTAAAATTCATAAAACGAAAATCGTAATTTTCATTAATCAATCGACGAAGACATGCAAAACGCCATCGTTGTAATATTCCAAAAACTTAAAAATCAATGTACAATTAAACAGTTAAAATGCTATTCGTTAAACGAACACAATTTTGATTAAAAAATTCTTTTTCTTTGATCTCAAGAAAAGTCTTTTAAATTATTTCTAACTTGTCGACTGGTTCCAACGCAGCGTGAGTGTCTCTCAGTGCACATTGGCCAGGGTGGCGTTCAAATTGGCAATGCATGCTGGGAGTTGTATTGCCTTGAACATGGAATCCAGCCAGACGGACAGATGCCATCAGATAAAACAGTAGGTGGTGGAGATGATAGTTTCAACACCTTCTTCAGCGAAACCGGAGCTGGTAAACACGTACCAAGAGCGGTCTTTATGGACCTAGAGCCCACCGTGGTCGGTAAGAACAACAATCCAGCATAAGACTTAATGTTCCAAAATTCTCCATCATCCTTTACTCAGTTTCCTACTAATCAATGTATCTTTTAATATATCAATGATAACATAATTATTTACATTGGTAGACGAGGTGCGAACCGGAACCTATCGCCAGCTGTTCCATCCAGAACAGTTAATAACCGGGAAGGAAGATGCTGCAAACAATTACGCAAGAGGTCACTACACAGTAGGAAAGGAGATAGTAGACCTGGTGCTAGATCGTCTACGTAAACTGGCAGACCAGTGCACGGGACTCCAGGGATTCCTGATATTTCACGCCTTCGGTGGCGGCACTGGATCTGGGTTCACGTCCTTGCTAATGGAGCGCCTCTCCGTGGACTACGGGAAGAAGTCGAAGCTTGAATTCGCGATTTATCCGTCGCCTCAAATATGCACAGCGATCGTCGAGCCTTACAATTCGCTATTAACAACTCACACTACTCTAGAACATTCGGATGCTGCATTTATGGTCGATAACGAGGCCATTTATGATATCTGTCGACGCAATTTGGACATAGAACGTCCAACCTACACAAACCTCAATCGTTTGATCGGTCAAATAGTTTCCTCGATCACAGCATCCTTAAGATTTGACGGTGCACTGAATGTCGATCTTACAGAATTCCAGACTAACCTGGTCCCCTATCCGCGTATTCATTTTCCGTTAGCTACCTATGCTCCTGTTATCTCAGCAGAGAAAGCTTATCACGAGCAGCTTACAGTTGCCGAATTGACTAATGCCTGTTTCGAACCAGCCAATCAGATGGTCAAGTGCGATCCGCGTCATGGAAAATATATGGCCTGTTGCATGCTTTACAGAGGCGACGTCGTCCCTAAGGATGTTAATGCTGCTATAGCCACAATCAAAACTAAACGTACTATTCAATTCGTTGATTGGTGTCCTACAGGCTTTAAGGTATTTAGCAAATTATTTATTTTACAGATAGTATAAGCGTTTTTGGCTCTGAAACCGTCCCTGATAACGGTTTTTTAGATCTCGGGATGTCTGATTTATTTTCAACAATTTGACACTATGAAAATCTGAGTGAAAACTACAGTTACGTCGTACGATTATAATAGAAATATAAGAAATTAAATTAAATGGAAATAGGATGCGGTCAGACCAACAGAGTCATGGTCGATTGAATTAGACTACGTGATTCCTCTTTATCTTAGAATTCATTTCCGGTGGAAAATTGAAAGACTTCTTCCTTCTTTTTACATTGCTGCAATTTTATCCACATAAACAGGATGTTTTTAGACCTTTTTTTTTAATACTTTAAAAAGTCTCAACTATTTTTCTTTAGCCAATATCCATTGATCCGATCTTTCCGTTAGGTTGGCATCAACTATCAACCCCCAACTGTAGTACCAGGCGGAGATCTGGCCAAAGTGCAACGAGCGATTTGCATGCTGGCCAACACCACGGCTATCGCTGATGCCTGGACACGCCTGAATCACAAATTCGACGTGATGTACTCGAAGCGCGCCTTCGTTCATTGGTACGTGGGCGAGGGAATGGAGGAGGGGGAGTTTTCAGAGGCCAGAGAAGACCTGGCTGCTCTCGAAAAGGATTACGAAGAAGTTGGCCTGGATTCTGTCGAAGGAGAAGGGGAAGGTGGCGAGGAGTACTAAGATTTTTCTAGAATTCGTTATTTCTCTTGAGATCTCTCTACTCTTCTTTTAAACTCGCATCTGGAGCGTACACGAGGATTGAGCAAATTGTTTTTAGATGCGATTTTGGAATAGCATTAATCGCGTATTTATTCGAAGAATATATACGTGATTATTCGAAGAATATATACGCGATGAGTCCGATGCGTTCTATGTGTTCATATTGTAGAATTTTAGCGTGTTCCCACGTGAATAAAGAGTTATTAACATTTTCAAACGGATGAACTGCGATGGATGATGATTGATACTGCATTACACTCATATAATATAGAGTATATATAAGGTATCTTTTTAAAAATTTTAAGGAATAAGTGTCCCCTTGACCTTATATTTTAATCAGAGATAAACTGGGACAATTTGTTCAGTGGATGATACGTTAATTTGTATTTCGCTAAGAAGATCTACAAATGTTTGCCTGGTTTTTATAGTGTGGTACAACATTCCTTGTGATAATCTGCTTTGCAACGGTAATACTATTTTACAAAAGTAGCACGTAAAACAGTTATTGCTAATTATGTCAAGGGATGAAACCAAAAAGACTTTATGTGCTTATGCCGATACTTCTGCATAGGCTTGTGCCATATAAGTTCCTTAATGAAGGAAAAATTCTAGATTTCTCAACTATTAAGTTTTTCAATGTTACACGGAAGATAGCAATCATAATAAATAATAGGGACAGTCATTTTTTTATATCCATAGTGCAGCAACAGGTTACAAGTATATTGACACCGAGGAAGTACTAAAAACTAAATACCTTATAGGACTTTGATGGGCTAGTAAGCACAGGAGATATGCTGGAAGCTGCATAGAAGTTCTGGAAGGGGTTGAAATGCCATACAATTCGTTTCAGACAAAGAATACACAGGGGCTGGCCCTCACCTCGGTGATATTGAAAACGGAGAATCAATTACGAAATTTAGTTTTAAACACAATACGTAACGCCATCTCTTGCACGACTTGTGAAACTCATTGAACTACTAACACAGGTAATTGACGATCTCGCTAAAGTACGTGACTGTGTTACCGACCTTTGCTCAAAGCTTCGTATAGTATCTAAGAGATGGCGCTGCGTGCTTCGAAGTTTGGACTCCCACCACTTCCGCCAACCATATGATATACAAGTCGGTAACTATTCAATCTACTAATAGTAGCTTCGACGTTTGTCTATTACTTTCGTATTCAATGCTTCAGCCAAATAAGGCGAAGGGCGGGACGAGTATATTGTGAGTGGCGAGTGTGTGGGGGAGCGGATAGAGATAGGTACTAAGCTGGGGAGGTGACAAATCGGGCCTCTTTGCCGAGTTTTACCGGGTTTACCGTGCTGAAAGTGTTAAACGTGTTACGCTGCGAGTAAAGCTTTTTAGAAATGTCCTATGAAACCAGTAAGTCACCAATAATCATTCTGCTAACTATTTCGTTTAGACTTTTAATAATGTCGATCGCTTGTGCTTGAAGTTTGATAAGTGCCACTTGCTTGTGTGCTTTCTGTTTCCAGTTAGTTGGATGCATCTTCTCGGTGGCTTTATTGTTTTTCCAGATTTCTAGTTATCGAAGTTTCAAATCTTCGTTGAAGCATCATTTCTTACTGTTTTTTTACCTCTTCGCGGTCCGATTGTTTCACTTAATAAACCGTTATCATTTTTTCTGAAATACCGCTTGCTAACGGGGATTTCGTCTCCATGAAATTGTCACAATTTCTGCCTCACTTATCTCAAGCACTTTGCACAATATTCCTTATATGGTGTTATTATTAAGCGTACTGTTTCTGTAATTTTATTGTGCAAACGATTTATCTATGTATACTGTAGGATAGAGAAATATTGAACTATGAATCATAATCATGAATTTGCCAGTGATAAGGTATAATTTTGAGGACTGATTAGAATCGAAATCCTAATTTCAAAATATTCACTTGTTTTCTTATCTTGACAGTGAAGACTGAATTGTATATGTTTGTTATATTTTGTTTCTATATTATATTACTTACTATTTGTACTCTTTCCCCATTTGTAGAATGCTTAACTATTTCTATGCTACTTCTGCTTGATGATAAATTTAACTCTGCGAGTAAATAAGAAATAATAAATAATTAATCCAGAAATTTCTGCACTGGCTGTACGCAAGAGTCAGAAATAGATGCATACATCTCAAATTGCACACTATCAGCATAAAAGTTTTAAATTCTCTATCCAGTTATTTCACAAGAATATCACCACATCTCTGCCCAAAATAATTTGGATATTTTGATCTGGACATCTGCCAGGGTGTTAAGTAGCTGTAGATATTTTAGTTTGACAGCCGAACGTTAATAAGTTACAAGAAAAGAGATAGACAATGTGCCATAAAATAAATATTTTAAAGATAAATCAACATATAGATTAGATTGGGTAATTGATCAAATACATGTACATTTAATTAGATGAATCATCATATTAATCTGATCAATACTTCTATCCTCTCGTGTCAACAAGATGTTATCTACTACCTGAAAAATGATTTTAAAAAAATAATCATCTTCGATGATAAATTTTACATTTTTAGTCTAAGATCACAAATACTTTTTCAGAATTTATATTTGCTACATTGCCAAGAACTCAACGAGGACAACCTCTAGTATTAGGTCCTGATCCGAAAGGAAAGAATTTCTTGTACACTAATGGAAACAGTGTCATCATTAGAAACATTGATGTAAGTCGTGTAATTTCATATAAAACTGTTTTAAGTATTAAACTCTGTACTTTCTTTTTAGAATCCGGCAATAGCCGACATTTATACAGAGCATTCTTGTCCGGTGAATGTCGCAAAGTATTCACCAAGTGGTTTTTATATAGCATCAGGAGGTATGCAACTATCGAACAATATTACAATAACAAAATTAAATCTTAAAACGCTAATAAAATAAATTCCCTTCAGATCAGTCGGGTAAAGTTCGCATCTGGGACACTGTAAACAAAGAGCATATTTTGAAAAATGAATTTCATCCAATCGGAGGACCCATCAAAGACATCGCCTGGTCTCCTGACAATCAGCGTATGGTTGTTGTGGGCGAAGGAAGGGAAAGGTAAGAGAAAACGTACATCAGATTTGTTACAAGCTATTTGGCACTTGCAAAACAAAGCCTGAAACAAGAATTTTCATAGATTCGGCCATGTTTTCATGGCGGAGACTGGAACATCCGTGGGCGAAATATCCGGTCAAAGTAAACCCATAAATTCCTGCGACTTCAGACCAGCAAGACCGTTCAGATTGATCACCGGAAGTGAGGACAATACCATTGCAGTATTTGAAGGCCCCCCATTCAAGTTCAAGTTAGTACTACAATACTCTAACTATCTTGAATCTATTAAAAATAAATGAATTCTATTTCAGAATGACAAAGCAGGAGCACGCCCGTTTCGTACAAGCTGTACGTTATTCTCCTTCTGGCAATTTATTCGCTTCAGCAGGGTTTGATGGAAAAGTCTTTATTTATGACGGCACTACGTCCGACCTTGTTGGTGAAGTTGGGTCTCCTGCTCATCAGGGTGGAGTATACGGTGTACGAGATAAAAACACTTGCATGAAAATAAGAATAAATTTAATAATGACCCTCAAATCTATATCTGTTTATATTCCATAATTAGGTGGCCTGGAAGCCTGATGGTACCCAACTCCTAACTGCTTCCGGTGATAAGACATGTAAACTGTGGGATGTGGAAACTCGATCAGTCATTAGTGAATTCAACATGGGATCAACTGTTGACGATCAACAAGTACGTATTATATATTAAAAACAATAACGACAAAATCTGTAAAAAGATTTTGTAAAATTTCTTATCTTTTATAGGTGAGCTGCTTATGGCAAGGCAATCACTTATTGACTGTGTCTCTAAGTGGATTTATTAATTATCTCGATGTCAATAACCCTGAGAAACCCCTCAGAATAATAAAGGTAACTACTGGAAATATCATTGTAAACGTGCAGTTATCATTGAGTATGAAACTATATTTTTTTTCCAACTTTTAGGGTCACAATAAACCAATCACAGTATTAGCCTTGAGCCCCGATAGGGGTACAATTTACACAGGATCTCACGATGGTTATGTAACCAATTGGAATGCAGAGACTGGCGAGAATGATCGTGTCCAGGGTCAAGGTCACGGAAATCAAATAAACGGCATGAAAGCAGCCGAGAACGTCGTATACACTGCCGGTATCGATGATACCCTTAGAATCATTGACATAGCAACGAATTCCTACCAGGGAAGTTCTGCTATAAAATTGGATTCTCAGCCAAGGGGTCTGGACATTTATGGAGACATAGTAGTCACTGCCACCGTCAGACAGGTACGTTGATACAATAAAAACAATTTTATAGCACTGTAATAAATATGTATTACAGAAATACTTAATTTATAAGCAATCCTGACTTACAGCTCACCGTCACGCAAGATGGCAAGAAAGTATCAAGCGTACCAATCGATTACGAACCCTCGTGCGTGAGCATAAATCAAGAAAATGGTGACGTCGCCGTCGGCGGGTCCACTGACAATAAAGTTCACATTTATGAACTGTCAGGAACAACACTGACGCCTAAGACCGAATTGGAACATCTAGGACCAGTCACCGACGCGGCTTACAGTCCTGACAATAAGTATTTAGTAGCCTGCGACGCCAATAGAAAAGTCATCCTCTACGTGGTGCCAGAATACAAGGTAGGAATATTAATAAACGATCGTTAAGTAAACGTTACAATTTCCCTGCTTTGTAAATTGCTAACAATTGCCTGTCTTGTTTACACACCTTGCTTCGTAAATCGTGGAATTCACAGAGGGTAAGTCGCTTGTGAAATTTATCATCCTTGCTAGATGAAACTTGACTTTAATTGAATTGTTTCATATGAAAATTATACTTACCCATGATTATTTCACTTCTTTATGTTGCAGCTCGCACATAACAAAGAATGGGGCTTCCATAATGCACGTGTTAATTCCGTGGCCTGGTCACCTGACTCTGATATGGTTGCCAGTGGCAGTCTGGACACCACCATAATAATATGGAGCGTGACAAATCCGGCCAAACATACCATCATTAAGAGTACGTACAGATATACAGATGGAATATGTAATCTACTCCTGTACAACCCTCTGAATATGAGGTGATTGGCATTAACAAGGGTAACAATAAAATATATTTATTCCAGACGCACATCCGCAGAGTCAAATCACTCGACTGGTCTGGCACAACGACGAGACTCTCATCTCCGTCGGACAGGATTGCAATACAAAGATATGGCGCGTAGAAAAGATTTAATTATATCTGCCGAACCATTCTGTCATCCGTTTTCGAAACAGCTTAACTAACCTTAGATGCATTTTATTTATTTAATTTGTAGCTTACAAATATTGTATATTATTTTTGAATACGATTCTTGATATACAATAAAAGAAAGATTGTATGAATTTACCGGAGTCACTCGTGACACGAAACGCATCTCTACGAGTGCTCTGAAAAAGAAACACGGACAATAAGAACGAAGAAGAAAGGTATTACAGACTTCTACCCCTAAGATTGTCTTTATTAAAACGATTTAACGATAACAAGAAAACAATAACAATTTGAACACTATAGGTTTGAAGGAACATGCTCGCTCTCCCGTCAATCCGCACACGTCAGCATCCAAGAGAAGAAAGATAAGTATCGATGTCGATTCTGCTTTCTCTTTATGTAAATGGACGCACAAGATGACTTTTATTCTTCTTCTCCCAACCATATCACGTCGGACAAGGATTTTGGAGATAAACAAACTTCTACGTACCGAAGGACCGACAGAAAAGCGTCCTAACGAAGGGATACGTGAGTCAGGTTGGCTACAAACATGCCAGTATCCGTTTTATGGCTTCGTCAGGCTGTAACGGGGACGTTTTTGGGGCGATGCTACCGGGTGTCTGTAAGAAACATGTTTTCTGAGAGCGTCGCGTGAACGCGATACGTGAGAACAAGCTGTACAACTGTACGAGCTGTTGCTGTGCGTCTCCATGTGAACGCGAAGATTATATTGGTTACTTAGTTGTTTTCCACAGATCAAGCAAGTGACGCTTGTCTTGTTTGAACTCTGAGTGACGTTCCTATTGGCAACTGTGGCGCCGCCTAAAAATCCAAAATTCGTATTCTCGCTGTCTACGGGCGATGGCTTGACATTTTCCAGAAGTGGACTCTTGTCCTCGGTTACCAGGATACCTTCATCCATTCCGCTATCCTGACCTTTGTCCACGGTTTTATTAGAAGGCACTATTCCGGGGATTGGCTTCCTCTCACGCTGATTCAGCTTATCGTTTATCGAATAATAGGGCTTTGTCTTTACGCTGTAGGGAGTGTCCTCCTGGTCATTCGAAGACTCCTCGTCAGGGTTGTCCGTTAAGTGCATCGTCGAGACTGACTCTAGGGATTCGGCAAGAGCTGTACTGTCGTTGGATTCCTTCCTGATTGCCATCTCCGAGGTGTCCTTCTCTTGGGCGAGTACAGGTGGATTCAGGAAGAGTCCGTTATCGTGTCGTGAGTTCTTCTGGAATTAACAGTAAAGTCGACATGATGGATAACGAAGGGGTACATAGTGCTGTGGGCACTGAAGCTGTTAGCGAGAGGCATTAATTTCACAATTATTTTTTATCTGTACTGGTCGAGGTTCTATTTTGCATTTCTTTCTTTGTAACTGCTGAACATACGGTGAATGATTAGAAGTGAAAATTATGGCAGCTACCTCTGTCATACTATTGGATGAATTTCAGGATTCCACCTCTGTCATCTTTTGTTCTGCAGTTATATTTCTCGTTAAGTGCAATCTGTCGCGACGTAAAGTATCGTGAAGAAAGCTATTTTTTAAATATACCTTTAAATTCATTCTATGGGGTAAGGTTCCATGGGATGCATCCACTTGCATTTAGTTGCAACACACACAACGATCTTGATCTCGTGGATATCGTTTGTTATTCATTATCGTTCCTTCGATGCGCGTATGTACACAATATGTACGCGGAGGACAAGTCCTTTGTGAAGTACTTCTTGAGGAACGACAGTGAATGTGTTTAAGTGACCTGAACAAAACAACACGATCATAGGGTGATATCAAGATTAAAGGAGGATCAAGCAAATGTTCTAATTTTTCTCTTCTCTTGTCTTTTCTGTCAATTGTATGACGGCAATATTGTTTAGTGGAAAATTGGCTACATGAGAAAAAAGAAAACACTGTAGCTGTAGTGAAGAAAATGGCTAGCGATATCCTTTTAACATAAAATACAGAAACAATCTTTGTTAATCGTAGCAGCGTATTGTTCAATCGCCATAATGTAGTTACAAAAATCATACAACATTTTTGCATGCAATCGACTTTCGTTAATTACATAGAAACTTTATATATGCCTGAAATCCTGAAAAACGCTTGGTGTTGGTCTGTATTCCTAGTGCGGAGTGCGGTTCAGGAAGTGTGGTAACATTCTAATGTTGAAAGATATAAATGGTTTATACAAAATGTTGTGATCATTCCTGAATCGTACTGTACAATCATTAGCCATAAAGTTTATCTTTCACGAATGATCTGATTGACTGTGTTGTTCTCACGCATTACAAATTGGGAATGTGTTACGTTCCACATGCAAAGTTTGTCGATCAAGTAATCAGTTTTAAGGAATCTTAGAGACCAGTATCAATTAGTACAAGAAGAAAAATTCACTAGGTATCAGATTCTTAGGTACTTGAGTTAATACAAAGTTCTGCCTACCCCAGCAATATCAGCCAACCCACGAATATGAAGAGTGTCAGCCATAGCAAGAAGAGCAGGGAGTTGTTCTTGATATATATTGACCTCTCCGTTATACATAAATGTCACTAAGGCACATAAGTTTGCATATTCCATACCCGGTAGCACAATAACTGGATGCTGCTGAGAGCTCAAGTCCTGCAATGCAATTTAACAAATAACATAGAAAACGAAGAGGAATCTATAACAATACCTTAAATAATTCCTTGAAATAATAGCTGCATGCCGAGAGTATAATCCTGTGAGCCCGAATATGTCTGCCACCAGCACTTAGAGTGACATCCGTCAAATATCCTCCATCAAGTAATTTTGGCAGGGAGCTCAGAAGTGTATTTTGGAAATTGTGCCACCGTAAGCAAAATTGCTGCTGACTCTCCATGCCTCCTAGCCAAAGAGACTCGTAGTATAACTTTTATCCAAATGAGTTGCAATATATTGAAGTGAGACGGATTTGCAAAAAAAACTTCCTAATAAAATAAATTATATGAATAACGAGTGTCAGAACATTATTCCTAATTAAAATGCAAATTGAATACTCTAATCTCCATGGTTAGAAACAACCTATTCCCTAAAATATAGAGTAAAAAATGTAGGAACGCAAAAGAGTTCCTATTGGACATGACTGAGATGCATTTAGCCACTAGTAGTGGATCAGCAGCTAGAGAGTGAGACAATCCTATTTATTTAATCAGCCAGTAGGTTCCAGCCAAATCTATTATTGTCCTCAGGTATGGCTGGAGGAAAGGATAGACGTGGCGTGCGTTTGATCGCTTGCACAATTGTCACTCTTTTATGACAAACTTCCCTGAAACTGGGATGAAATGGAGAATGAAATTATGAAGTAATAAACACATTCACACCTTGCATCCTCGACCGTCTATTGCTCCCCGGAGATACAATACTCTTTGCACAACACTGCACTTCACCTGGCAATCTGCAAGAGCAGGAACAACTCTGTAGCCAAAAGAGGATGGAACACAAGAGCTGACGAGAGTTCTAATGATATTTCTGAGCGCTACCTCTCGTCCTCCAAACCAAGCACAATCCAAGAAGATGCTTATGATTAGATGATAACCAAATCCCGACTTCTGCTATACCACTATGATTCTGAAGTATCTACGCTAGTACCATCTGGGCGTGATCGATATCTAGTGGGAAACGTGGACCTTATGCTATTGGTTTAACTTACTCCTACTGCCTTCCTCCAAACCCATAAAAACAAATTATTTCAGAAGACAGCACACGTACAAGCCCAGATGATAACGAAGAGCAGTAAATGGTTTTTAAAATGAGAACAGCCACGCTGGCACTCGGCCGATGCTGGCGCAAGCGTACAGCCTAATGCGAATGACTCATAAATGTCACCTGCTCCAATCGCCAGGTGTAGACAAGCCGTAAAGATTCTGGAAGCGGATCTGTAGCTTTTTCTCCTGCTCTCGTTTTCTAACCTGTTATTTTATGCTCCGACAAGTTGGCAATGCTTCGACGTGCGTCGGAGCAGCTGATTGTTTATCAAATGTTATCGGGTGTCTTCAAAATTCGACGCGCTTCATGATCTAACGTATGTTAAACAATAATGGTGTGGAAGTGCTGGCGCCCTTCAATTACATAGAAAATGAGGAATACACCTGGATGGAAGCGGCAAATTGCGTCATTCCTCGTGTTTATATCATGTCTCGTATTCGTTGGCAGTTCCGATTTTGAACAGCTGACGTTTTGTGGACCAACTACGGAAAAGACAACTCGCAGGTGACTAAGAACATTAATGTTAAACTTGAATAAAATGTGACTTACATAATTCTTTTTACAGTTTGGTATTTGTGAGTACTTTGGATGGAAAAATATCTGCATTAGACGCAGCTCATCAAGGAGAGAAACAATGGACTTTAGATCTTGATGATGGACCTATGTTATCATCGAGTATTCATCGAAGAGAAGTATGTCAATGTAACAAAGTATATTTTGGAGTCAAGTATTTTATGAGTATTTACCTTTCTAGCTTAATAACAATGGACAGTGGGTTAGACTAATTCCATCATTAAACGGTGGCCTTTATAAATTTGATGGAGAAAATTTAGAAGGCATTCCAGTATCTACGGATCATCTACTCAGATCTTCCTTTCGTTATTCGGATGATTTAGTGTTTTCTGGTGGCAAGGAAACACGATCGTATGGTAAGATTAAAAATAAATAGTAATACAAACATTGTGGATATAATAACTTTTGTGCTAAAGTAGTTTGGTTTTTTTAACAGACATTTGAAGTATAAAATGTGCTCCAAATAATTAAGTTATGTAGTAATTGAGACATTTTAAACTATTATCAAGATGTCATAGAATAATACCAAATAAGGCATATCTAATTTCTCATTAGGAGTATCAGCAACAACAGGAAAAATCTTATACCAATGTAATATGAGTGGCTGTACTAACAAAACCAATGATAATTATGGTGATGAAGAAGTACTCGTTATTCAACGTCTCCAACAAACTGTACGAGCCGTTGAACCGCGTACTGGTGCTGAAAGGTCAATTTCTAAATTCACAATTTGATGAAGTAACCCTTTCATCACCTACTTCATTTTCATACTACAACTTTAAATATTACTTAAGTATCGTATTTCAGGTGGAATTTTAGTGTGGGACAGCATGATCTAACTCTTCTCCCTGCAGAAACAGTCAATTGCCATGATAAAGCAGCAAGTCCATCGCAAAAGAATATCATGGACATAGAACTGAAAGTGATTGTACCAGAGGGCCTAGTCTGGGCCATAAATAAAAGCAATCCCAATGCAAAATTATGGCAATACAAGGTAACAGCATAATTTACAGTTAATCAATATAAGCGAGAGGAAAAAAAGAATTTCAACTAATAAACTTTTCCCTTGTTCAGTTTGACTCACCAATTGTCACTGTGTGGAGGAAAGAGAGTACTCCAACTTCAAATAGTGAAAAGGGTCTAAAAGAAGTAAATTTATTTGATGGCTCGCAGTGGGAATGGGGTTCAGATTTTTCATCGAGTCCCAGCATATATTTAGGAATGCACGAGAAACAATTGTACGTCCAAGAGAATGCAGCACTCTCTAAAGCTTTAAGCCAGAGTCCACAAAAGCAACTACAATATCCAAAGATTCCATGGCAACCCTATCCTGCTATAAGTACGATCATTTATTCTCTCTATACAATCAGCTAAAGAATAACATTATCTCAAAGCGAACTAATATTATATTTATCCTAATATGACATCTGCCATAACGGTCTACAAAGTTAATTAAACTTTACTATTGTCAAACGTCTTCTTTCTCTTCCAACAGGTACTGCAGTGTCAATGCCGATTAAAAGTGTAGTCCAGGGCGAAGACGACGATGAAATGTACTCAAAAATAAGCGAGTCTCAAAGTACAACAGCACTGTCAGTGCTGTACAATTCAGAGTACATAAACGGTACGTAATGGCACGGCAAAGTCGTTATAATACGTTGTAACACTAATATGTTATTTTTGAATTCATAGGAAATGGCTTTTATCTATATTCCAAGGACCAACAAAGTTTGAACAGTAGTGGTCAGTGTAATAAAAGTGATCCAGTAATAATTGTAGAGAATGTTGAGGCTCCATCTCTGACTGATTATATAAATGATGAAGAGGAGACTCCAGTCAAAATAATTATTGTTTCACTTTGGTACTGGTGGTGAGTAATGGTTACAGATACATCACTAATTATATCTCAGTAGTAATAACATCGAGCGTACTATTGTTTAGGAAGGAAGTGGTTATAATATCTATCACTACAGCATTTCTCTTGAATTTTGTGCTGACACAACGTCTCCTGAACGCAACGACAGTTGCTAAGGACGCAGTGATGCCGGTAAGTCACACAATATTTCTAAATAATAGAACAAATCCACGCATTAACCTTATACCACAAATGTCTATGTAACAGCCTTTGATCGTGGAAAGACACGTCGAGGCAAAAGAGGAGGATCACAAAGCTTTCCAGGATGTGGGAAACGGTGTAGATTTCTATTCGCGCTACCTGACGGATTTCGAGCAAATCGATTGTCTTGGAAGAGGTGGCTATGGAATCGTGTTCGAGGCAAGAAATAAAATAGACGATTGTAATTACGCCATTAAAAGAATCGCCTTGCCAAACAGGTAAACAACAACAACGAAGCACATGCTGTAGATCATAATTCTATTATTAAGGTGTATTCAAATATTCAGTTATATCTCATCTACAGTCGAGACTCAAGGGAACGCGTAATGAGAGAAGTAAAAGCCCTGGCCAAATTGGATCACCACAATATAGTGCGTTACTTCAATGCCTGGCTCGAATGTCCACCAGCTGGATGGCAGGAGAAACACGATCTTCTGTGGAAGAACAAACAGGAATTCACATCAGAAATATCACACAGTGTTACGAACACCAAACCAAGGAGTTCAGTGTGTATCGATGTACCACAGAGTGATGCATCCTCTGTAGACAGTGCTTTTGAAGCTTTCGAATTGAATCACATTAGCAAAGATGATGATTCCTTTATTGTATTCGATGCGGATCCTGAAAGAGTTAAAGGACATGATCGAGTCATAAATTTCAATGACGATAGCAGTGTTTCTAGTACTGATATTTCTGTTTCGACTGATGCTGCTGGTGTTGAACTATCGGCGAAGCAGAATACGAATCGCTCTGAGTCGATAGTCTTTCAAACTAGCGTTAATTCCAATAAAGAAAAATCTAAGGAAAGCATTGCTGAGAAAAAGTCTAAACTAGCTCTGGATTTGGAAGGTACCAGTGCTCGAAAAACGACTAAAATGTTCCTATACATTCAAATGCAGCTGTGCCAAAGACTGAGTTTGCGAGAATGGCTTAAGAGACAAGATACACCTAGAGATCCTCAAAGAATTTGTAATATATTTCAGCAAATAGTCGATGCTGTGGAATACGTTCATCTGCAGGGTCTTATTCACCGTGATCTCAAGGTAAATTGAATAACCTATTTTTACTAAAGTTCCTTGCTGTAGCTTTCACTAATTTTTGTTTTAACGCTTCTTTTTTTAATTTAGCGTTTTTTTACCTTTCTAGCCATCGAATATTTTCTTCGCCTATGACGAGAAAATAAAAATAGGTGACTTCGGTCTGGTCACTGCAATGACAGAAGGCTTTGACGAAGCACGAACTCCCAGTGAACAAGAGGATATTATTAATCTAAAGACTGGTCTGCACACTGCCTGCGTTGGTACTCACCTGTATATGTCGCCAGAACAGATGAACGGTCAGGTTTATAATTATAAAGTCGATATTTATTCACTTGGAATTATCCTATTCGAGCTTCTCACGCCATTCACAACAGAGATGGAAAGAGTGGTTGCTTTAATGAATTTGAGGAAAGCTGTGTTCCCTATGGATTTTGCTACACAATATCCAGCAGAGGTACATCGATCATTCTTTTCAAATTATAGATATTTTTTATATACTTGAGAAAGAAGAAATGACTTTTTTTTATAGTTTGACTTGTTGAGAATGATGCTTGATGAGAATCCTAACAAAAGGCCCACGACTCTGGGAATAAAGGCACGACCGCCATTACACAATTCTAGCTCACAAAATGACCTCAGTGTTAACGAGGGAGATAAATGGCACTTCGAATTGCCACAATTGAGCAGACATTCCTCTGTTACAAGTGGTAGCAGCGAATCATCAGAGAATATTAGTTAAATAAGCAAGATACATGGAGCAAATATAAACAGAAAATATTGTACATGTACGTGTGCATCAGCAGTATTGACTTTCAGTCCATTTATATAAATGTCAATGCTAATTTCAATTGATTCTAGAGACACGAAAGAGAAAGAGGGTGTTCATGGACCGCAAACGATGTTGTTCATACACATAACAACATATTGTAAGACTTCGAAGCTTCCTGAAAGTTGTATATCGGTTGTATCAATGATAAGTCTTAGCTTTAATGCCATATTTTTTAGAGAAAAAAGTATACATCAATATTACGTTGATCAAATGTTGTCTTGGCGTCCAGTGGTTATGAATTGAAAAAATTATTTTCTCTATTTGTAGTTGGCTATTACGTTGTGAAGAGATAAACGTTGTTACAAAAGTCCGATCGTTAATCGATTTTGCGTTGTCAAAGAACGTGAAAAATATATTTCTTTTATTTGTACCACATGGTCAATGATTTTTACTTGACCCTTTACCGGTCATGAATTTCAAATAAAAATACTCAATATGTTTTCCAAAGTAATTGCATTACAGCGTTATAAAATGAAGGATCCTATTTCCTATATTACTGGATACCATGTACGAATATTATCTTTTATTCATCCAACACTCAAAACGCTTATCGTTATGATAAATAATGTAATTACACATGACTCACTAGTTTCGTGCGTCATCAAAAACGAGGCAGGTGTCCCACGTTTCAGGAACAGTAAAAACAAAACGTAAATGAAGTAGGATTATCTAATTTGGAGAACTTTCATTGTCTGTAGGAACTCCGTTATTCTTGAAAATGAGCCAGAACCAATCCTTCCTTTGAGGTCAAAAACCTATTCTGTAAAAGAAAAAAAAGAAAAATGCATTTAAATATATTACGGAGCACGAATCTCCTTCCGCCATGTACAATATACTAAAAAAGAAACTCTCCAGGGAGCGATTTATATACTGACGCAAAAACTTATAACGCACCAATCAGAGAGCTCAGTATAATGTACTCTATCGCCATCTGTGCTTAGTTTAATCATCTATCCCTTATAATCCTATGTAAATATCAATATATAGTCGGTTCACGAATAAAATACAATAGCTTAAACTGACAGATGGAGACACGTGTCTCGTGCTAGGGACTCCCGTAGGAAAATTGCGCAATTGCCAATGACTGCTAAAGGTAATGAATGGTTTTCCATTGATTTAGCACACATTACCTTTGGCAAAAAAGCATTGGCAATGGAAAATTTTGCTGCGGACCTCGCATTTTTCCATCTGCCACTTTAAGCTATTCTACTTGCGGACCGACTATAAGCGCTAAAGCATTTTTCTATTCACGATAATTGCATTGACGTTAATTTGAGATAAAGATTAGCTTTTTCAATAATAATCTATAATATCCCATAAGGGAAGTCATTGAAAATCATGCTCTTAAACAATCTACATAAACATAACTATTTATACAATGTAAAATAAATTGAATATTATCTCATCAGAGCTATACATAATTTATGACTGTGTTTGTAAAGTATGGTCGTGTAGAGTCTTGTAAATAAAATATAGCACGTACCAAGTAAACTGTTACAGGAAAATCCACTGAGATAAGGTCTCCAGGAAGTGGCTGGTGACAAAAATGGCTCGCAAGAGTACACTGTTGGCTGTTCAGGCGATGAAAAGAAAATTTGACACCATTAACGGTCGGAACAGCGGTGCTTTGGGTGAATTGCGTGTTTTCAAAGTATCGAAAGACAAGTACAAAGTTGTAATACACGTGAACTGCTATTTGAAGAACTGGTTTACAGAATTGGTCAGACTTCTTTTGAGGTCTACTTATGCTTTCAAAACTCAACTGTAATGGCACTACAGGAAACTGGCGAGGCTTGTCCCGTAGGTCTATTTGAAGACACTAACCTCTGCGCCACTCGTGCGAAACGCGTCACCATTATGCTATAGAATATTCGACTGGTAAAGAATACTTCTGGTTGGCGAATGAATGTTATATATAGTCTGATTCTGACATTAAGCTCCTTTGGTGTTATTTTTTGTCTTTCCAAAAATATCTAAAATACGGTAAGAAGTTGTAAGGAAATGGCAATTGTCGCAGAGAACTGTTACTTATGAAAACCTCGTCTGTAACTATGTGGCTGGAATTCTGAATGTTTGCCACATTACTTGTGGCTGCCTCGTCTAATTGTAAGAGATGTGCCGAGTAATTCTGATTTCATTCTTACGCTTGGTTACTCAGGCGAGGAAGCAGAAAAATACTGATGATGAGAGACTCAAGACGTCGAAAATTAATGTTGCTATTCTAAAAATGCTAATTATAAAGATAAGCATCGTGTTTCTAAGAAATCTGTTCTACTCAGTAGGTAACCTGTGCAGTTTGAATTTTCCTATAAACGTATGATTAAAAAAAATCGAATTTGTCCTAAAAGCGAAAAGTATTGCTCTAAGTTTATTTGGAGCAATGAAAGTGGAAGATTAGGTAGAATAAATGTGTAAGTGGTAGTTTCACGTAGAAATATTTTGTGGCCCTTAAAAGGACCGTTATAGGTTTGTTGGACGCCTCGGAGAATTCATCGTTGATTATTTCCCACTTTACTTGGAGCTCGTGTATTTAGTGACGGCCTTGGTACCCTCACTGACAGCGTGCTTGGCGAGCTCACCAGGAAGCAGAAGTCGCACGGCAGTCTGAATCTCCCGGGACGTGATGGTTGAACGCTTATTATAATGAGCTAAACGTGATGCTTCAGCAGCAATACGCTCAAAGATGTCGTTAACAAAACTGTTCATGATGCTCATAGCCTTACTGGAAATACCAGTGTCGGGATGCACTTGCTTCAAAACTTTGTAGATATAAATAGCATAGCTCTCCTTCCTCTTGCGCTTTTTCTTCTTATCAGCCTTCGAGATATTCTTTTGGGCTTTTCCTGCCTTTTTCACGGCCTTACCGCTCGTCTTAGGTGGCATCGTCACGGAAGTGATCGAATTGTCAGAAGTACAATGCAACACAAACAATAGTCCAAGAAGCACTAATGCGGGTCACTGGGTACCGCGTCGTATTTATAGGCGGTAGAGGGGTCCATGCGCACCAATCAAATGACGCGTAGTGAATAGCCGGAGTAAGCGACGCTCCTATTGGCCAGACGTGGTTAGTGGGAAACCGATATAAGACCAAATGTTTCGGCCTTTTTGCTCAAATCGACGTCTGTGCTTCGCACGAGAGACTTGTCTGTCGTACTTATATTATTAGTCGTTTAGTAAATCGATATGTCTGGGCGAGGCAAAGGTGGCAAGGCTAAGGGAAAGGCGAAGTCTCGTTCAAGTAGGGCTGGACTCCAATTCCCTGTTGGTCGTATTCACAGACTTCTGCGTAAGGGCAATTACGCAGAACGTGTTGGCGCTGGAGCTCCGGTTTATCTTGCCGCTGTTATGGAGTATCTGGCTGCTGAAGTACTTGAATTGGCTGGTAATGCTGCGCGTGACAACAAGAAGACCAGGATTATTCCTAGACACTTGCAATTGGCCATCCGGAATGACGAAGAGTTGAATAAGTTGCTCTCTGGTGTGACTATTGCTCAGGGTGGTGTACTACCCAACATCCAGGCTGTGCTTCTGCCCAAAAAGACGGAGAAGACTACGTAAGAAGAGAGCTGCGAGTACCACTCCAAGAATACCAAAACCGGCCCTTTTCAGGGCCACAAATAATTATGTACAAGGAATAGCTTCAGTTTCACCATGAAAGTTTACTTTAAATAATTTATAATCTAATACCATTACATTTATCTTATTATACAAAACATATATGTACAAAAGGTAAACATGAAAATTGTTATTCATAACTCACGATGCAAATGTGATGAATAATTTTAAATGCTAGGCTTCATTTACATCGACGTGTATCAGAGATTATATCATTCTATTTCCATATAAAAAAGTGAGAAAGATACAGCTTAATACGCGTAACAAGAACTTCATATGATATTATTAATTACTAATCTAAATTATTTGCATTTTTCAATAATTATCTATTACTTAATAATCTAGTTTAACTACGGATGAAGTAATCTCAATATAACAATAGAATGGCTATTGTATACAGATAGTCCATCTATGAGTAAAATAGCTTTTGAAGGGGCAATCTTCCTATGACTTTTAAGGTAAAGGAATCCTCTAGACAGGATTTTTTACTCGTCAAACGACTGTATATAATATTGATTTCTCTGAACCGTGTAGGAAGTACGTCTCGATATTTAGAGGTAGGATATTCGTGTAGATAAAGATTTTACCCAAAAGATGACCTGCCATAATCAATGTCCCACATACAAGTTAATTATCACAAATTCCTCTGAACAATGTCACAGCCATTTTCCCTCTAATCAATAATTCAAAGGAAATCAATTATGCTCATTAAAAAGATACTACCTACTTTTTCCATATGTCTAGAAACTAATGATCTCGTCATAAATGACGTGCCATACAGATGAAACGGTAGTAGGACGAGGGACGAACTTTTAGGAAACCAAGAATTATTTATACGTAATAAAAATTTGTTGGCCCTGATAAGGGCCGTTCGCATATCTCTCTCTCTCTTCCTCAAACTCCCGCCAGAATTTGTATTCACTTTTTTTGTGAAACTGGCTTCTTCGACGCAGGTTTAGCTCCCTTAGAAGCAGCAGCTGCCTTCTTGGGTTTGGGCGCCTTTGGCTTGGTGGTAGGTGACTTGGTGACTTTCTTAACCTTGGACGGACTTTTTGGTTTTGCGACTCTTGGTGCAGCTTCTTTGGCAGCTTTACGCTTTTCAGGGACAGCAGTAGCTGCAGCAGCAGCAGCAGCGGCGGCGGCGGCACCAGCAGTGGCTTTCTTTGGGGAAGCTTTCTTGGCGGCCGCTGGTTTCTTAGCCGCCGCACTACTCTTCTTACCGACGTCAGCCTTCTTGGCAACGCTGGTCGCACTACTCTTCTTGCTAGCAGCAGGTTTCTTCGCAGCAACGGTCTTTTTCGCCGCGACGCTCTTAGCTGCCGGACGCTGCACTTTTGGCTTGGGTGCGTCGGTCTTGGCAGAGGGTAGCTTGAACGATCCTGAAGCACCCTTACCTTTGGTCTGCACCAGCTCACCAGACGCCACAGCAGCCTTCAGATATTTCTTGATGAACGATGCGTGTTTCTCGGCATCAAGCTTATACGTCGATGCAACGTATTTCTTGATGGCTTGGAGAGAAGAACCGCCACGTTCTTTGAGACTCTTAATGGCGGCGGTCACCATCTCCGACGTACGAGGATGGTTTGGTTTGACGCGTGGCTTCTTCGACTTGGCTGATGCTGCCTGCTTCTTTGGCGACGCTGCCTGAACTGTCGAGTTACTTTCCGCTGGCGCGGAAGCCACCACGACAGGAGATGCTGCCTTGTCACCCATTATCGATGATTGTCTTCTTCCCTCTTCTTTTCTTAAAGTATCAGCGAATGCAAAACTCTTGCAGTATTGCTTCTTTACACACGGAGGCTCCGTACGAAACTGGTTCTCGAGTGGAAATGAATGTTCAGTCTCAACATAGGTGGTGCTAGTATGACAGAGCGCGGACCATGGAGAGAGACCCGCTTGCGTTTAACACACCCGGTTTGATGATCGTTCGTGAGTACGGCACTGATCTTATTGTTTAATAATGAATGTTTTATCGACTGATTGCTTTTGGAGACTTCGCGTCGTTATTCACGAGAGCCTATGAGTTTCGACTAATTGCCAAAAAAGTTTCGAGCCGATTGAAAATGGATAAGTGGGAAAAACTTGAGGCAGCGGCGACGCGTGCGCCACTGACGCTACCGCGCCTGGATCATCGCTATTATTAATAAAAATAATTCCTTAACAATTGGCTATCGAACTATCGGCATTTTAGGTAGTCCAAGCTTTGTTTTACATCCTTGTACAATCTTGTTCTTGAGAAGCTTCCTCAAGCTTGGTTATCGTTCAATGAAATGCCGACGGAGGCGAGCAGATTCCATACAACCCCATCGATAGAGACGTGGCTTTCAGTTATCCTGGACCATTGGTTTCTTGGTGATGATTTTTTTATCAGAGATACATGGCTTTGCAGGAAATCTTTGTCCTTGGCTAGTTATTATTTTTAATGATTTTATTTAATTGTTGCTCGATTCGATGAGATACGTCACTCGATCAACTGGATTGATTTGGTAGTGTCGTGGTATGCAGTGTTTTTGTATGACTAGTAATATTCACCATAGTTAATATTTATTTTTTATCTTCCTCAATTTCATAACATTAATTATTTATTAATTTGACAATATGTGGTAGTGCGTCGAATACAATTTTAAGGTCAACAGTTCAATGAATCCGGACAATGGCGTTTATCTTGTAGGCTCATAAGACATGCGACGTAGATACCAGATATTTTTTTAACTTGATTACAAATGATAATTGTTAATGTACGAAATTGGAACTAGTTGTTTGACAATATTTAGGTTGAAATTTGAAATTCCCACGTATTTTGTACTACAAGCTTTGGAATAATTGGGAGCGTGGAAGTTAGAGATTTTGGGAAGTCATGAACGTTACGCACGTAGCAAACTGGATTTTGACTGTGGTAACGTTATGAAGGTGAAATTTTGTATAATATTTATTATGAAATATGTATGATCCTATTACATAACCATAATGCTACATGCAATACGTTATTAACATAAAGTTGGGATTATAGTATACCTATATTCTTCTGTTCGCTTCCATGTTCGTAATTTTGTGAAATTCAAAAAGCATTCATGTTTGTAAAGATTTTTAATATGAAATGTCAGTGGTAAGTATGCTATATCAGTAACGACTAACAATTATGGTACAAAGTACGCAAGTTTTATTCTTCTAAAAGCAGGTTTAGAAATCGACTCTTGACATCTTCTAATGGTTTAAGGAATAAACACGACTTAGCAAAAAGAAACAGGAACTTTACTATAAATTCTGCTTATGGTGTAAACAGTTTTAAAGCATGCTCCAAACATAGATGGTACTACAATTCAAAAACAAGATTTCATTCTAAAATAGTTTCTATTGTACTTATCTTTTAAAAAATTATGTTGTGTCGAATAACCTGAAGCATAGCTACATTTCTGTGCAAGTATAAATAGCATCGCAATATTAATAATCAAATAATATTTGAATCTGTTTATGCTATAATCTTATAATAATTGATTCCAAAATGTGGTATTATTTCAATTGTGACAAAAACTAAACAACGCATCTCTTAAGTTATACTTCCTTAATTAACTAGCCTTCCCTAAATATGCCCTACAAAATATTATCTCGGTGTTTTTAAAAGTTTGTCCTAAGTAGAATCACAAAATTTAATTAATATATTGAAAAAAATTGGAGTACTGCTAAAAGTATGAAAAAAGGAATGTTCAGATATCTTGAGCATTATAAATCAAAGTAAACGAGTACCATTCCAAAACGTATAAAAATATTGGGGCCCTGAAAAGGGCCGTTTTGTTTTGTTGGTTGTCTGATGTTTTAGACAAATGTTAAGTCCAATGACTTAACCACCAAAACCGTAGAGGGTGCGTCCTTGCCTCTTAAGAGCATATACTACATCCATAGCAGTAACGGTTTTCCTTTTGGCGTGCTCGGTGTAGGTAACGGCATCTCGGATCACGTTCTCAAGGAAGACTTTCAAGACACCACGGGTTTCTTCATAGATCAAGCCAGATATACGCTTGACACCACCACGACGAGCCAGACGACGAATAGCAGGCTTGGTGATACCTTGGATGTTATCTCGAAGAACTTTCCTGTGGCGCTTAGCTCCTCCTTTTCCCAATCCCTTTCCTCCCTTTCCACGACCAGTCATGTTTGCTCAGGTAGTTGATTTACACGATGTAAACGAAACAGCCGATGAAACTCGTATGAGTCAGAAGCTACCGAAGCGCCTCATTATATAGCATACGGATAGGGTCATCCCCACCATAACTCCACTAGCCAATGAGGAGCGAGCACTGAGGCTCGGAACGGAATAAGAGAGCGCGCTGAGGCGCATAAGTTTCATATTGAATTTAGTCTTCGTGAGATACAGTAAATCGTTCTATTGAGAAGAAATGGCTCGTACCAAGCAGACTGCAAGAAAATCGACTGGCGGGAAGGCTCCACGTAAGCAACTTGCCACCAAGGCTGCTCGTAAGAGTGCACCAGCTACTGGAGGAGTGAAGAAACCCCATCGCTACAGGCCTGGAACTGTGGCTCTCCGTGAAATTCGTAGATACCAGAAGAGCACGGAATTGCTGATCCGCAAGTTGCCATTCCAGCGACTTGTCCGTGAAATTGCGCAGGACTTCAAGACCGATCTGCGCTTCCAGAGCTCTGCTGTTATGGCACTTCAGGAAGCTAGCGAGGCTTATTTGGTAGGATTGTTTGAAGATACCAATTTGTGCGCAATCCATGCCAAACGCGTTACCATCATGCCCAAGGATATTCAACTGGCTCGCCGAATTCGTGGAGAACGTGCTTAAGCGCAATACGACTGACATCTTCGTATAAAAAAAAACGGCCCTTTTCAGGGCCATAAATATTTCATACGAGGAATACATTCTAGGTTCATGGTCTAAAAGTAATATTAGATATTTGAGGTATCGTTTTTTGGAGTATGAGTTGTCATTTATTGATTTTTTATGTCATATTAACAAGACAGTGTTTGTTACTAAAATTCAAAGAAATATCAAAAACAAGCATAAAATATTATCGATGCCTTTGACTTCATATCTATCATAAAATGATGACGCATGACGCCTCACTTCGAGGTTATGTATATAATAAGGCGCGAAGCTCGGCCAGCACTCTTGATTCCAAGCGACGCTAAAGGTTAGCCAATCAAAAATAAGCATAGCGTCGCCATCTACAACAGAATCCGAATCAAGAGACTCGGTCGAGTCTCGCGCTAAGTACGGGCAACCGGTACTGGCGCGCGGCCGACCAAGTTAAAATTTGCTGTTAATAACGGAAAGTTCTGTTTTGTTTTGACGAATGAAAAAAAGGGAACATTACCAGTAACTGGAAGATGACTCCATTAGTAACTAACCAACGGTTGGTAACATTTTGTATTATTTATAGCCAGTAAAAAAGGCAACCTTCAAAAATGCCTTAACACGGCTATACACTTAAGTTAACGACTGTAGGTAAAACAGGCATTAATGCCAGTTACTTCCGACGTGAAATAGATGTCACTAGTGTTGAAGTGCAGTATACAAAAAATTCCAATACGCCAAAACTAGCCTTGGGATCAGGTCGCACTCAGTCGTAGTGTACTTAAGCACTCTTCACACGTTCTTTGTTTTATAGGTAGTAAAAGGACCAAGAAAAAAATGATAAATTTTATTAAAAATTTCCATCGAACAAGAATGAAACCATACTAGCATCAAGGAATCGTACGAATTCAAATCAGTTCATGTAGGAATCGTAAAATTGTGAAATACCAAAACTCGACTCAGGCGTCACTCGTCCATCTCACTTATCAACTCCTCAGACCCAGCGCCACCAAAGCACTTTTCCCCAAATCTCTCGGAAACCCAGCCGCTTTACATATTTAAATCCAACCATTTGTATTGTCTGTCAAGCTCCGCGATCAAACTGGATAGAAGTAATTTAACTTTTAAATGTGAACCGTGTCGTCAGTGTTCTCACATCGGTTACAGTTATTAGAAATATCCTTCCGAAACATTAAAAAGGCTCTTACCCTAAATGGAATATGGAGCCGCGTGAATATCCTCATTGAAAATCATCCCTAGCAGCCTCGCATTCTTTTCCTCGCTCTATTGTTCCATCCTTTCAAATCAGTAAGAGACGACTAAATCCCAAAAAGCTTGATTAGACAGACGCACCGAAGATATACCGAGCTCCGTCGAGAGACCCGTAATCCAATAAGCGTCTGAAAAGCACATTAGCGAAAATTTACTTAGAGTTCGTGCCGAACTACCCGCACACTGCACTTAGCCGCGGTTTCCTTGGCAGGCGCAACCCCGGCAAGTAGAGCGATAACTCTGCGTTAGCGGAATTTTATAGGGCCAATTTGCAGAATTGTAAAGCTTCGTCTGGTGCAAGCTTCCTTTTCGTACTTGGGCCGAGTACGTACCCATACAAACATCCTAGACCTAGATCTGAGAGGGAGTACTGTGGATAGAGTGGGAGGGGATGGGGGGAGGTTGACAAAGTGAAACAAAAGGTATCAAAGCAGCAGCTAAATAATTTTTCACAGTACGGTAAAACTACTTGACAGCCGTAAATTTGATTATGGTTAACCCAAAACTGTGACCAAGCGGTTGGCAACCCTTATACGACGCACGAATGAAAAAGTAAAGTAAGGGACGATACCGAAGGGTAGAAAATCCGCGACGGACTCGTCGTTAAAAGAATGCGGATTGCGCCAAATGTATAACGGACGGTGGCCCCGAGGGATGGCACCATCTGCAAATATCCCTACGTCTCGTTCCAGGGCCACGTGTGCCATACAAATTGAATTCTTACAAGTTTCAATGATATGGTAATGCTGAAACAACTTGCCGACCGGACACTTGCTACGATTTCGCACCACTGCCCAGAGAACCATCCCTTGTATGGTGTACAGTGTGCGCCACGTATACGTATATTCAAGGTATATGCACACGTGTTAAAAGGCAAATACGAATTCGACGTATATCTTACCGTCATAGGGATTTTCGCGTTATAGCCATTGATCGTATCCCTTACAGGCGGTGAAATTTTTGTGAGAAGATAACAAAAACTCTAGGCTTTCTATTTACATCAGAAACTCTACGGGATACGCGGTTCTCGTAGACCTTCAGTTATACTCTATGGTAAAACCTTTTTGAAATTCCCGCCAAACCCTAGCGGGTAAATACGGAAGTTTTACGTATGGATACAATGGTTATGTAAGAAATTATAATAATACTGTCTTTCCTGGCTGTGTACGAGATGCAGGGATCTATCTTGTAGCATCTATGTATTACAGCTTTCCGTATATAAGCGTATATATTGGCTATATAGAATCCAGTATGTACTAGCATAGAAATACCTACCATTCAATATCAAGCCGGATTTATACTGCTCGAAAGTGCCTTCTATTATTCTGTGGTACTGATATAGATACGTTTTATGGTGGCTCCACCTGTCGCCGAATATCATGTATTTTCATTTTGGTTTCACTACGTCCACGTACGTAGTCGTTCTAGACGACTTATACTATCTATGGCACTATGCACTCTCACCTGATAGTTTGTCAAAAAGGTTAGGGCGCGTTTCGAAACTGCATCACCACGGATAATCGATGCATCCAACGACAGAAAAGTGTAATACGACGAATTGAAAACAATGAACAACGAAATCTCCCGGTGGACGACAGTATACGAAGAGGTGCTTAATAATAATAATTATTTTTTGTTCTTTCTTTCAAATATTCGAAACAAAATGGCGAAATTTCTCACGTACTAAATCCCTTATACGTGGGTGTAATTGGTTTTCGTCGCGGCAACGGATACATATATAAAGATCCTCGCGTAACGAGGCTACATTTATATGGATAACGGGGCTTAGGCATCTCAAGATCTCATTAGGAAATACAAATCCGCGTGATTGCGCCGGGAGATGGCGGAGGAGTGCCGTACGGGATCCGCTATTCTCTCGCAAAACGTTTAGCATATTTAACCTTGTAATACGAGCAATACCTACTCCTACTCCCACCTCCAGTTTCCTTCTCCTTCTTCACCAATCCCCTCCTCCCACCTCTCCCTCCATCCACCGGAGAGCCAGATTCGGATTAAGTGAGGGGCGTCGGCACGCGACCTGATTTATCAAAACGTATAAATTTCCCACGAGCGTAATCGTGCCAAACGTAACACCCCGTATGTCGGATACTTGTACGCGTACAAGTACGAGTCTGCTGAACAGTATTACGTCGGGCATTGTAGTTTGATTTTTCAAAAAATACATTAATTTCGAGTGAATCTTTCATTTTTTTTTGCATTCTAGAAAAAGACAAAATATCGAGCTCTCCGGGACGTTTGTACTAATTGTATAGGTGGGAGTTTATAACGTACCTAATTGCGTAAGTGGTACCTTGTTATTGTACTATATATATATATATAAAGTGCATGCTATTCTCTACGAATTTACCGAGCGAATGAAATTCATGTTCTGTAATTCCTACAATCTGTCGGGTATTAAATCAAGCCACTGAACAGACCAATAGGTATATGTATCTATAACTATCTATATATATTATAGCTAGGTAGTTCTATATATATGTTTCTGTATATATATATATTGGATTCCACGTACTGATTGGTTGATCTGATAAAATCTCTTGGCGAAATTTATGTGGGAAACAATACTGTCTCCGTATGGGATATAAAGTATCCGAGGTCACATCCGCGCCGTAAGAGCTGACGTTAGCATTTTCGGTAGGATTTAACGATTTTTCAAACAAAGAAAAATGGGTTACGGTTAACGTTACGTCGTCATCGATGTTACGAGCTAGTAATTACCTATGATACAGTCCCGATAATCAGCTCTACATAGGAAGGAATTATCTTATCAACGTGCCTATCTGTCCGGTGAGGATCTATTTTTGTATTTATTTATTTTCTTGAAAATATATCACCTCTCGAAATTTCACCCTAAATCGTTCGCGAGCATCGATCATGCCGTTCTCGTAAATCTTTATTATTTAAAATCGGCATCTCTACGTTTACGTTGGTATAATTCGTGGGACGCCGAGAGACGTATCGGATCCAGTCCGGGCTTTGATTAGTCAATCCGATAAAATCCGCCACGATATTTATGAGGATGGCAAAATCCGATCGCAACGGGTAACGGGCTTTCTACGTTATACCCGTAATACCGGCTGGTATCTGGAATGATGAGCAGAGGTTATATAGAGAGTGGAATGGAAATTAGCTAATATAAATAGAATCATTATTATTTTTTTATGTTTTTAATAGCATTGTTATCCAAAAAGTATGTTGCACGTGATCAAGCGATACGTATAAGTCAGGCGTGAATATAGACTTTACGTATTTTAGTTAATTCTATGTATCTTTCAAGTATCCATCCGTGACTACGGGATCTTCTAAAGCGCGTTAATTAAACAATACGAATTTATCTCACTTATTAAGTCAGGACGCCGCACTATGGGTCCACGGGATGCGCCCATAAATCTTACCCGTTTCCGCAACGCAACAAAATCGCCGGCAGCGACCTCGGTATGGCTCTCGCGTATCTAAGCGCAAACCGCCCGCGACTCCGTCTGGATTCATAATTAATATGGAGCTTAGAACGTCAAGTTACGGAAGACCCGCCCATCGCTGTTAATAATACTGTCCTAGGCAGGAGGAGCCTTCATAAAGTAATAATTATCTGTATACGTTTAGCGGGTGTGCGGATCGAAGGAAGTAAGTGGGTGGGGGAGGATCGATTTTCTAAAACTTAAAAAAAAATCTTTTTTTTTCCTTTGGCAAAGACCTTGGATTTCGTGGACGCGAGAGAGGATTCCGTGTTCAATAAGAAAAAAAAATAGCCTCAAGGTTTAAGGGATGTTTGATAAGAACTTGCAGAGAATCGCTGCATATATGGGGTGGAGGGTCGAATTAATCAAAGACACCGGATGTGAATGAAAATCTTTCAACCCCCCGTATCAATGGGGCCCTACGGCAAGTTGCAGACCCCTCCACTTTGCTCCCACTCTGCTCTGCAGACCCCAGCTCCACTCGTAGTGGTTATATATATATAATATATAAAAAAAGTATCACGATGTATATGACTGATTTTAATTTTTTTTAGCACAGATAACGTAGAAACTATTCAAGGTCAGTGCATTACGGATAAAAGTGTATTTTTTGTTGCGACAGTAATTTGTAATTTTCTTTTTAATTTCATCAGACGCGATTATGCTTTTTACCCCAAATAGACTACTATGAGAATCGTCAAAATAATTTCCAAAATACAGCAAGGGATGAAAATAATATAGTGCAGAGAGTGTGAATTAACGTATTTGAGGTTTGATAAAACAAAAAATATGTGGATGAAAAACATCATGAACTTCTTGGGTTTTAAGCAAAAAAAATATTACGCCGGAAATAAATACTTATGTGTCTTCAAGAAGCGAAGTTTACACACCCACAGGCGACGGACGTGCAACTGTTGGGTGGACGAGGGTGCGCGGGGGTTTAAAGATCATCTTTTGTTTTGATGCGACGATTCTGTCTTTTTTCTTTTAGAATATTGACGCGCTGTTACGACGTACCCCTGTAATAATTAGTCCTGGCGTTCCCTGCTGTCCTAGGCAGGAGGAGCCTTCACGAAGTAACAATTATTTGTATACGATTAGCGGCTGACGGATGGGATAAAGAAA
Source organism: Pachycephus smyrnensis (assembly GCA_030142225.1). Classification (NCBI taxonomy): domain Eukaryota; kingdom Metazoa; phylum Arthropoda; class Insecta; order Hymenoptera; family Cephidae; genus Pachycephus; species Pachycephus smyrnensis. The sequence goes on from JARQST010000389.1 coordinate 252,338, forward strand.
AGAAGGGGGGGACAGGATCGCTTTTTGTAAAACGTTTTTTTATTTAATTTTATTTTCCCTTGGCAAAGACCTTAGTTATTGTAGACACGAGAGAGGATTCGATGATCAATAAGAAAAAAATAGCCTCAAGGTTTAAGGGATGTTTGATACGAACTTATAGAGAATCGCTGCATATATGGGGTGGAGGGTCGAATTAATCAAAGACACCGGATGTAAATCAAAATCCTCCAACCCCCCGTATAAATGGGACCCTACGGCAAGTTGCAGACCCCCCCCCCACTCTGCTCCTCAACTCACTGACTACCCTCGGTACTAATTATAACCACCCTCTCGGATGCACCCCTTGGTCGCTTGCCTGATAATGCAGTCGCTGTATTCTTCATTTTCTGGAAGCACTGGTAACCTTTTTTTTTAAAAATATATATATATACTAAATTTATTATATACAAGTGTACGGTATACATATTATATTTACTGTATAAATAAATAACCAGACTCATCCCAGAGCACAGAGTGTTGTGTCCTTTTCTAAAATCTTAGGTAATAATATTCGAAAACTGACTTACCAAACGCCAAGCCGTTGCGAATCAAGGATCACATCAACAATTCTCCATTTCCCCATGCATATCCATGAGATGCAGATGCAGCGAGCTGTTAATAGTGCAGTCTGACGTTGCATCGGGATATAATGATCTGCATATCTGATTAGGTAGCCGGGACCGCCTCTAGAGCCTAGAGACTGGCTAGCTCTCGGCAGTATAATATATGCGGTGTAGACGCGCATCCCCCGTCTGCTTTATAATGAGTGAAATCCTCAATGCATCAAGCAGTGCTGAATCAGAGGGGTACAGTGGTAAGAGTAATATAAGACCCAGACTTGGTAAGGACGTAGAAGATTTTACAAGTAAATCAGGTCCAGTAGTAGTAGTAGGTGAAGTCATGACGTAGTCAGACCACCCCGTATATCACGCGATGCATGACGGCTCCAGTAGCTACTGGGCTACGCCGAGGAGTGCTACTCGAAGAAGGTGTCCAGGTCGCAGGGGTGGGTAATAGGCAGAGTGGCTCATTGGTCATCATTAGCGAGGCTAAGCCGTTGCCAGTTCTGGAGTCAGAGAGTATCAGCCAGGTCAGTCGTGTATGGAGGCAGATGGGGCATATGTAATGGAGGAGGTTAAAGGAGGATGAGGTTAGGTTAGGTTAGACAGAGAGGGAAAGAGGGAGAGATCAGGCTAGAGAATGAAGGATAGTAGAAACGAGATGGTGGATATAGTCAGCGACCAGGTGCGTCGCATTCAACTCGGATTATTCTTGAGCTATCACGGGGAATAGGTGGCGGCGAAGGGTGGGGATGGAGAGGGAGGCAGAGAAAGAGGAGAGAAAATAAAAAGGTACGAGAGGAAGAAAGCAGAGAAGACCCGGGACGAATGAACGGTTACCTTTGTCCTCGGCTTATCGTCGTGATGAGCACCTCGCGTCTTTTCACCGTAATGTGCTTTTAATGTTTATTAAATTTACGAGCTTTGTGCCAGCTCGCTTGACTGCTTGCTTTTGCCTACCTGACCGTCTGACTGGCTGCTTTCTTTCTTTCCTGGCTACCCAACCTCAGCTGATTATACTTAACCTAACCTCAAGTCACCTTGTCTCTCAGTTACTTGAATCCCCGTTGTGCGTCTCCACCAACACTCTTTGTGACTATTTTTTTTCTTGGAATCGTTAAATGCATGTGCCCCCGGGTCTGGCCAACCTTGAACCTTTGCTGGTACGAGCCTCGCGGTCGTTTCGCTTTTGTTATTGTTATTGTTGTCCTTGCTGCTGTCGTTATCGTACCAGCGATGGACCTGATTGTCGTTAACGTTTTTCATTCGCTCTCATATACGAATTTCAAATTAAACTAAACCCTCTCTGCAGTCTGCAGCGGGGACTATTCGAGTAGGCAGATAAGAAAACCCAACGGTTTTAATCTCAATCAAAACACTGGCCGCACGTGGGCTATGGGAATCATCGCGGTGGTATCAGTACCATTAAAACGTGCCGATGCGGCGTCGCCACGTGGCCAATGACACTATCAATTTGGCATCAAAGAAAATTTGACTCGCTGTTATACAAGGGTGAGTACAAACATTGTTCAAGAAGGGCGTTACGCTGTCACGCCTTTGGTCACGTGGCGTTCTATTCCCGTGCACTGTATATACATACACCGTACCGTAATGTCGCACCCCTATCGTTCCTATCGAGGGTTGGCTTTCGACGGGACACCATTTCATCCCTTGAGATAGCCACCCCCTCCTCCTCCTCCTCATACTTTTTATCCGCGTCAAGCCGCAATTTCAAAAAATTTTCACCGTTACGTCAATTCCAAATCACAGACTTTACACAGACTTTATACTCGACGATCGAGCAATTTACTGGAATTTATATATATATTTTTTCTTTTACTCCTTTTATTGCAGCCACGTGCAGGGGATGTCGGGGGTGGATTGGGGGCTGGGGGGACGACGTCGATAAAGCCTAAATCTACATTCGTTCCCCATTCCAAGACGTTCAATAACTCGTATGTAGACACTTGTCGAACAACTGGCGGCGGCGTCATCAACTATTCCTTGAGAATAAGTTTCCGTCGAGAGGACGTCGGCAGCTGGGTTGCAGGGGTTGAGTTCCCTCTATACCCTGGATACTTTATGCACGTGTACGATGTCTGGGTTATGTACGTATATGGATATACACTTGTAAACTTGTATGGATTTGTTACGTAGGTGTGGAACGGAGTATATTCTATATGGCCATAGCTTGCCAGGCACACGCGCCTCTTCCTTCGTACCTAACCTATATCTACGTGGCAGCTACCTCCACGCCATTTTCCACATGCTACTCGGCTCCTGTGCTAATGATTGTTGAATCGCGAGGGAAAACATTAAAGTCGAGTTTGCTGCGCTGTCGCCGTGTTCATGAGAGCGTTGTGTTTCATTTAAACACTCCCCCCCCCCCCCCCCCAACCATGGTTTTGGCCGAAGACTCGAGTTTAAATGATTTTACAAAATTCATGCAACGCACCTTCTGCCTGTATTTTTGGGGGTTTTTGTTTGGTGGAAGATTTTGAATTTAACGCAGTGAGTATGGCGCGAGGATTTTTTTTGTATAAGGAGGTACGATTGACGATTTTGAAATTTCATGATTTTTTTCGGAATTACGTAGTCGTTTTGGAAATTTTATGCGTACTGGTTGGAATGATCGTGAATGATTTTCTTATTCTGGTTCATCACTTTATTTAAATCTAGGTTAGGACACTGATGATCCCTGGGGACGCTTACTAATCGGGCTTCATCGGTATAGGATCGTACAGATCCGCATGAAAAATGTCCTAACGGGGATTCGAGTGTCGTCAGTTTGACGGGACGATAACGATAACGCAGAGCGACACTCCATTAGGGAGCCGATTCGCGTTACGTTAGGTTACGCTTGGCGTCGCGACGCCCGATGTTCAACGTCTCCTAATGTGTCTGCGATCGGATCGTTACTTGGATGACTGGCAGAAATTACTCGTTTCCCATCCAGGGATATTCAACGTGACTAAATTCTTGGGAGCTTATCATTAATTTGATGACTTCCTTATCGCGGTTGATTAATCAATAAAATGTGGAAAATTCGTAAAATCGTATTCCGAGACAATAATTGGTTAATAATTTATTTTTTCTTCTATCTCGTAATGCACTGTTTCGTACGGTCCCTGACAGATTCATCTCATTCGATGGCATATGCACTGTTATCATATCATAATAACGTGGACCAAATCAGTCGCTCATATTTACAAGCTCATGATAATTTCATGATTATCAGGAATATGGGGGAGCATCACGAAGGTCTGTGACCTAATAGAATCGGGTTTCACGTGTCGATATTTCACAATAAACGTAATAATACTTCGTACACTCAGGCGTACGAATTTTCAAAAGCAATTAGTATACATGATTTACAATTCCTCACTGGAGCAAAAATAGAATATATCAGTATGACAGAGAGCCTGAAATTGAAAAAAATATATATATACATACACAGGTGTGGCTGCATATTCAAAGACATAAAGTCCCATTCCCAAGATCGTAAACTAAGTAGTAAGCGCCTGAATAAGGGCTGCCACCCCCCTTAGTACACTGAAAGTCCTCGCCATTTGCAACGAGCCCAATAGCCACTCGTATATATATTTTAATCGAAAAGTTTTTCTCATTTCTCCTGTCAAACTCCCGCTAAGATAATTTAATTTCTGTCCCTTCCCAGCTTCGCTGAGAACCGACCCCCAACCCCCTGTAAGAGCCCGGTAACAAGTTAGTCATCCCCCCGTACCCCCCGCTCCGCCTTACACAGTCGAGAAGCGTGCCAACTTTTTTCATATTCCAATTAGAATATTTTCCATTGATTTAGAGCCTGCGCGAGTAGGTATTAACGGTTTAATCCTGCGATAAATTTACAGTGTCGATGCCTTGGAGACCCTCCCGGTCTGGAAATCTCTTTGGACCACCACCACTGCAGGAAGTGCCAGCACCGGGAGTAACGGTACCAATACCAACCACCTCTGAGAAGGAGAGGCACCCCCACCCACCCCTATCGAGAGGTAGGCAGGCAAAGCAGTGATTCAGGCAGACAAGTAGGCAGGGTGGCAGTCACGGCAGCCAGCCGACCCAGTCAACGAGGGGTGGCGTGAACGACGAGCGACCTAAGTACTCGAACTGCGTATGCTAACTTTACGAGTTACGGGAAACTCCAGTAATATTAATCACGGCACTCATCCGAAATCACTCGAAGGCATATCGCTCGTAAAAATGGCGCCGTACTATTTACGAGTCTTTTCAAACTTGTTTCAGCGGTAGCCGACGGCACCCGCCGAGACTTCCGACCGCCTTGAACGATCTCTGGACACGCTTGGCGTAAGGGTACGTTCGTACGTAGTTACCACAATTCATGACCGGCGACTAGTGCAATGCAGTCAAAACGGTCTGGCACTTTTCATCCCCTTTGGATACGTGACGTAAGAAGGGATCGAAGATGAAAAAAAAAGAAGAGACGAGTCGGAGACAGTGACACTGATTTTCTTAAGAATAAGTATTAAGGGTGACGGGGGGGAGGGGGTTCCGTTTCTTTTTTTTTCATCCCCAATGGGAAAAACAGGGGTGGCTTCTGGACGATTCCAAAGAACTCAAGGACTTGGAATGAAGACGAAACGAAGGAACATAACGTGGGGCCCGATAGTAACAGTCAGGTTAGACAGATAGACAGAGGGGATGCTGGGGACTGATATTAGGATGGGATGAGCAGTACGTGTAGGTATGTATATATATATAGGTACAGAAGTCAGATAAAAATGAATGAGAATGATATTGCCGCGGGGTTGGGTACCAAGGAAAAGAAAAGGACGGTGCTCGGTGAGGGTCGAAAGGTGGAAAGGGACGGGAGAGTGAAAGAAAGAAGAAAGGCAGAAATGGGAGGAAAGTTGGCGGCGCGATGAGGAAGAGGACAGCGTTAGGGGTTGGTTGGTCTTGGCCTATAGGGCGGAATGGAAGACGGAAGATAAACATGGCCGGATAGCAAATGTAGGAGCGATAAAACGATATGAAAATCCTACAGGCAGATATAAAAGTGTTGTTCCGGCGCTCCCTTCCTCGCAATCGCACTCACAATCACCGCTCCTGCTCTTCTACGGTTCTACATTATTACCCGGGACCACCCCCTTACCTACTCATCCCTTTCTACTCTCTTGTTTTCTCTATATCTTACAAGAGCGAGACTCTTCTTGCCACTCGGGTCTTCATCTTCGTGTTTCCCTACTTTCTATGGAATATCCATAGTTTTACGAAGAAGTCCTTGATGGGGTAAAAATATTATGAAAAAGAAGAGGATTCAAATAACAATTAATTTTGATGACGAACGGATGTTAGAATCGTGTTGGAAAATTATTTCGAGTCGAAACCGGAAGTCATCTTGGTATCCCACGAAGAGCCGACGGTCGGGTCGTTACGTCACTCTACAGCGAGAAAGGTCTAGGCATTTTGACGTTTGACGAGATTGCGGCTCGTAGTGGCGAGCGAAACGACGGTTGCCCACAGCTCGGGTCGCCATCTATCGCGTTTTATTGGTTTTACAATAAAAAAAACAGCGCGGGTATAATAATGCCGAATGTTTTTCGATTTTCCGCGTATGATGTAGTTTCGACGCCATCTTGGAATCCCACACAACAATCCTACCACCTACCGGGATTACGAATCTCTACGTGCGTAACGTGCATACCTATACCCCGTACATAAATACTGTGGTAGTACTGTGGCACGTCGGCTAGTAGCAGTAAATCCCGGGGGGTGGCGCCCCGGTCGAGGCATAAAAATGTCGCAGGACGATATCTACCCCGATAGGGATCACCGCCGATCGTTGTTGGATTGCCTTTCTCTATTTGCCTCCCGCCATTTTCCTCTTTTACCTATGCGCGTACCTAACCTAACCTAACCTAACGTTCCACGTGATCTCTTCGGTGACAGTTAAAATTTGAATTTTTGTTCAAGACGAAATCTCGTGAAATTTTTTTTCTCTGTTTTTTTTTAATACACTTTGTCTCTTTAACAGGTTTTAAACGACAAGGGGTGTACGGTGGACTCGATACCGTCCTAACAGAAACATCCCTATAAAGTGACTACCCTGGACTGGTCCTACATAGGGGATGATGGTCCCACAGTACTGGGTGACACATCGTCCGCGTGATGCGCATCGAATATAAAAATACACTATCACTTACGGGAAGACATCAGGGACAAAGAACTACCCTTATTCCCGACATGTGTGCACCTATGTACACACGGATTGAACACCCTCCCGTAAGGGATACGTGCTCCAGCGAGCACGTGACGTAGAGACCATTCACTGAAGTGACGTACGAACTTTGCTAAAGTCACACTTGCACGCGGCTCTTACTGTCTTACTCGGTTTTGTTCGTGCATCTTCGTGGATGATCGTTTTACTGGTATCTATGGCTTTCGCGTTCTGGCGTTCGTGTGTACAATAGCAAGTGGATTAATGGGATTGATTCGCACCAGTTTTTCGTATAATCTGGTTAAGCGGAATGTGTCATTCAGTGGGGTAAAAATATAATGAAATTTTGTCTGTCATCGTTTACAATGTATTTACTTAACCTTTTTTTTCGAAATAATCAATTTTAAATGTTGGAACGTAGGAATCTAAATTGTATAACTTTTACGATTTTTGTATTTCTAAAAAAAAATTATCAAAATTCAATGATTCATTAGATCACGTTGTATGATACTTGCAACGTAATGCGTCTGTATATCAGCATGCAAGTATCATCCCTTACGAAAAATGAGTATGTGGCGCGGAGGAGACAGTTGGCGAAAGTAAAATGTATAGGAAGGAAAGTCGAGTGTTCATTCGAAGAGTGGTTGTTGTAGGGGTGTATAAAGAAGGGTGGCGGTGCTCCCTTTCGCGGAAACTTAATCATAACAGCCTGTTAGCTAAATGAATAGCCGTTAGGGCGGTGGTGGTGGTGGCTGGGGTGTGGATGGGGCACTAGTTTGTAACTATTGCTCGAATCCGTACCCCACGTCGTTACGCTCGGTAGCATCCCCTGCCGAGGAACGAAGGCACCCTTATTAAATTAATCCATCGTTTACTAAATTGATTCCAAGTGTCCTTCGACTGCATAGATCGGTTAGCGAGAACGCGTGTACTAGAGTGCAATTTACTATAGTTGGACGTACTTCATTCTTGATACAATTTTACTGTAGTGCTAAATAGATCTACTGTATTGTGCTATATATATATATATACTGTGTTTTTATATACAAGATTCTATGTAAATAGCTATAGTTAAATGAATTGTAAGGTATTATCCAGCACGGACTATAATGGAATCCTCACTTATAGTTATCTATCGTTCGACATGAGGATCCCTCCCAAATGGGGATGGATTTCGTCGAGCCAATCTTTTATCCCTCCGTTTCGGCTTTTATCCTCGACTTATTGAAAAGCCAACCCTCTCGAGCGAATCGCGATTGTTTCGTTTCCGGCGACCCTTGCTGAGCGGCGAGGCCACAGGATTGGGAGACTAGTCCAGCATCTCGGTAAGAGTGGAGGAGACTATGGTATACAGTATAGGAGTAGTAAGGCAGGGTAGCAACCCTTATAAGAAAGACAGAGTTGGCGCCGTGGGTCTAACCGCCATAATCGGATCGACGACGACTGCCGAGCGTCCCGACGCTTCGAGAGAAAATTCAATCAGAGATCCCGGCGACGCCGTCGTCGGGGGGGGTGGTTGCTGCCTCTTAAATACGAGGGTGGATCGAAAAGTAACGGGGATTGCTTACGTGGGGTGTTATTGACGAACTAGGAAAGTCTGTGGAGATGGAACGGAGAGAAAAAGAGAAAGTACGGTTAGGGGGGGTACGAAGATTGGTGGAGGGGGAAAAAAGTGGGGGTGGTAGGGAGCGAACGAGAGAACTTAGGGGTGAAAGAAACGTAAACGGACACACCTCCCTTTACAATATTGTATTGGCCATTTATTAAATTCAGAGATATTTATAATACACAAGCGGTAGATAACATGTATGTATAATTTATACAGTGCTTTATACAAGGGTGGTTCTCTACTTATAGTTAACGGGGCTTAGTCTAGCGTTACTGTACAATGATTAATAGATACCTCCTCTGTAGGGGTTGTAAATTAATATAGGTTACGCTGGTGAGTTTAAACTGTCTAGTGGAATGATTTTGCATTTATTCGATCATTCCCTCTGCCGTCCTGTTCGATTTGACTTTATCGAAAATCACATGAGAATTCATCGTCTCGATTAATTAAAAAAAAAATGGATACCAAATCATATTATCCCTTGTCAATCACATGAAATCGAATGGATGAATTCTTTTTGTATTTTTTGTATACACCCGTTTGCCTGTCTCTTACTGCGCGTCTCCCCATAATCTTTTATATCCCATATCCGGCATACAGGATACGCGTACAATTTGTATTAATTGTCAATTAAGATTAACGAGATCAATTATAATTCCGCGTCAATGGACTTCGCCTAGCTAGTCGTCAATTTTAAACGCCAAATATCACATTCACGTTAATCGTGTTATCTACAGAATATACAAGATATCATCCCCCCGGTTATATCCAACCAGTTTCTCTCACCAAGATCATCGTGTCTCCATTGATCATCCCTTATACGATATATATCAACCCCTCCTCTTCTAGGTAGACACTGACCCAGCTCCTCTCTTATACCTCATACTCATTGTCAGTGAGTGATCCCAGTGAGCGCGGAGCGTCCCGACGCCATTAATATCATGATTAACCCTAAAGCCGATAGAGGAGCTCCATTGGTGGCAACCCCGCCAAGTGTTTTAGGGGGCGGATGATTCTCTTGGAGTAAAATCAGCCGCGATGACGTCCTTCCGGTTCCCACGTCGAACTGAACACCCTAAACGAGGTGGTGCGCGCGGAGGGTTGGTTAACGGTGGGACGACGTAGAGTCGGATGGTCGACGTTGTGGGGATGATTGTTCACGAGCCAAGAGAGGGATGAATTTCCAACCCTTAAGCGCCGCCCATGGCTATACCGCCAGTACGCTGGCCACGCCTTTTCAACCCCTCGCGGATTCTCGACAGCCTTCACCCCCATCACGGCCCGTACTGCTGCTCCAGCTCTCTTCTGAGTCTCTTCGCGGCCGTCTCGCCATTACCCTCGGTCTCGGCGTCGCTGCAACCCTCTTCGCCTTCCGCCACGACACCCTCGACTTCCTCCTGACGCCTCTTCGCCGTCGCCATCTCGGCCGCGTGCTTCTTTCGCCACTTTGTCCGTCTGTTCTGGAACCACACCTGAGAACCAACGTTAACGATTTATTAGCCTACCCCAAAATGTCTTCAACGATAAAAGAGTAACCCCTATTGTTGTATATAAAAAAAATTCCCAGCAATCTTAATTTCATTTTCAAGAATTACAGTCGTCAAATTTTTAAGTCCTAAGACACCGCGACGTCGTTTATTTCTAACCATGCGAATTCACCCCAAGGAAACAATTTTGTCCGTGCAATCTCGCGTATGAGAACCGAGTCGGAGATACAAGAGTTTCTAAGGGTGAGAATGAAAGAGGTCAGGTCTGGCTGAGACTGGCGAGCGAGAGGGTGTACTATATTTCTAGGTATATAAGGGAGAAGGTCGGCAGGTAGCGTTACGTTGAAAACGGCTCTCACTTAAGGTGCCTCTCCGCACCTATAAAGCTCCAAGTACATAGTGGGAGTCTGTGTCCCCGCAACAATGTATTTAATTAACGTAACGGGCGCCAGGGGAGCACGGGGCGCCATCGTAGCGATTGCACCCGCAAACCACCCCCTATTTCTCTAACCCCTGACGAAGCTATACTCGCTACTCGCGCTAGGACCGCAACCACCCCCTAGCGTACACCCTGTCAGTATAGCCAGAACCCCCTCCTCCCCTCCCCCTACACCGGTGGCTCCCAGGCGCGCTCAATGGCCGCCAAGTCGACGAGGTTAAATTAAAAATATAAGCGCACCAGGGGGGGGGGGGGTGCAGGGGGGGGCGAGACGCTAAACGGATTAAAAAGTAAACGCCTCTCGTAAAAGTTAATGGCCGCTCGGTTGAAAATTAAAGGAACCCACGGAGATAAGACGTTCTCCGCAATCTCCATTACTTATCGCGAAAAGGATATTGCGATCCTTAAAAAATAATAATAACGCATTGTTAGTCTTTAAAATAAAAATATCGACAATGCAATTGGATAATGTCAATAAAAAATGATTAATAATATTTACTTTATTAATAACCGTCGTTTCTTTTTCTACGTTTGTACGAGAAAAAAAAGACTAGCCCTTTCTTACGGCGCAGGCCAGGTACTTGCTTTTGTATTCTTGTGCCAATAACAAGGGGGTTGTGTAAGGGATATCAGTAATTGTAGCAGCGATAGTGGGGTAGTATCGCGGTAGAAAACCGGATATATCGACCCCCAATATTAGCTGAACGGAGCCACAAATCTCGATGGCCGACAATTCCCGAGTTGGTTTCTTGCTCTTGACAAGGGGTTGCCCGCAACCCCCCTATGACATCGAAAGACCGAAACACCCCGGGAGACCATACAAGCAACCTTATCAGAATACTTTTTTTCATTAAATCAACCCTGTTCGATAAGATTTACAGAATTGTATTCCGAGCCTTTTTTTTTCAAGGCAGATTAGTCACGCATACGGTGCCAGGGGTAGTTTTTAGGAACCTCCCCCTACCCCAACCCTTACTTAAACGCCGGGCTACGTCGTTCACTGATGCCACCGCTGCTGCACATGTCTCGCAACTGTTAGATTTATTAAATCTAGATTACGCAAACCCGTTTTCATTGTCCTCTAAAGCCACGGATAAAACCGCAGTTATTGCTCCGAACGTTCTTCCATCCCCCCAACCCCCCTATGACGATGCTGCCAACACGGGGTTTACCACTGTCACTACCAACCACCACCATATACCCAAGCCATTGGCTCCTACGATCCTATCGGCTGATCCTTTCGATTGTTGCGGGCAATTTGTTACAAGCAGCCCCATAGTCCGTACAAACGGGGGACAAGTGGGCACGTACTTTAATATCATTATAAATTTCCAAGGGATTAAACCGCAGGAACGTCGAAGTGACGAACCCTTGACCCCCTTTGTCGATCGTTTAAACGATCGTTTAAGGTTCACTAGCGTTCTGTAACGCGACGCGTACATAACCTATACACCAAGTGTATGCTATAACCTATAAAAATAAGTATCCATCCAAGCTGCGCGTCTTTCGAATTTTAGGTTAGGTATTATCGTATGCACGGTGATGCATTCGGCAGAACGACGTCCCGTGAGCAGTCGGGCGCGTAAATGGTAAAATCCTTTGAAATACAAATAAGTATCGGCAGGAACGACGAGAAGAACTTTTGTGAAATGCTTCATGATCCGTGGAGAGTGACAAGTGTGTCGTGTGCACTTTAAAACTCTTCCAGGTCGTTAACCTCACTTTTACACTATACCAAGGGACGTCAACGCAGATATTCGTATCGTATACGTATACCGTGTGTACGTAGGTGATAACAATAAATTGCAAAGTTTTCCTCGCGAACCGCTCGCGATACACAAGTTCTGCAATTTTTGTTGGGGTTGGTTTCAGGGTGGTCCTAGGAGGTTTGGGGCAGGGGGGACACTGGGGGGGTTAATCGCGTTCTCCAGATAGAGGGTTGGGGCCCTCTCGTATGGCTGCCAAGAATTGTGAATCGCCAGCGCCGCTAGCGGACAAATGGAAAAACGACAAGAGAGAAAGACGCACGGTGTCTGGTGCTTTTCTGCTGTGTCTACGAGTTTGTGTATGGGTGGGTGGGTGGATGGGTGGGTTGGTTTGGGGGAAGCTTGGAATGATCTTCCAAAATTGTAAGTAATGCGGCCCGAGAGAACCGAGGAAGATGGTTGGCTGTTGGCGATAATGCCCTCCTCTGTATTCCACTCTCGTACCGTTTCCCCATATCGATATGTTTCCTACCCCCTCCCCCTCATCCCTCTACTATCCCCTTTTTCTCCATCCCTTGCCACTACTCGGCTACCCGACGGAGATCAAATGGCTTCACCGATTCGTGTTATCCCCGATATTCCATTTTTATTCTGGAATCAAATTTCGCGGGAGCACATTTTATTGCCTTGACTCCGGTCGCCGCGACTTTTCGCAGCTTCCAGGTTCGGTATCCCTTTCTCTTTCTAACTTGGTACCCACGCATCCTTCCTTTCTTATCTCAACATTCCCGAATCCTACTCATCGTTCACCCCCTATGGGCTAACATCTATCAGTAACTAAAAAAAAGCCCAAAACACCCCCTTCGAAAAAAAATTTTTTAATGCATGGAAATAAAAAGAAAAGAGCTTGTATCCCAATTAAAAATAATTAATGATCCAGTCAATGTATGCACCTATGTGGAAGATTCAGGAGGAGGCGACAGAGTAGGCGATAAAAAAGATACGTGGAGGGGGGGAGGGGGTTGGTTCAGAGGGCAGGCCTGCGTAAGGGTAATAATAATGGCGAACAGGGAAATCGATCGTAAAAGTAGAATTGGCCGGATATTATGGAGTCAAGTGCATGTGGTCCAATTGTGAGGGGGATGAGGTGCGTGTGGGAGGTGAATGAAGGGAACACAGACCGCCTGCTGCCGTGATTTATCACGCCACGCCACGCCACGGCATGCCATTGCTCTGTTGCCGTTTGCCTATAGATATATACGTATATATATATATAGACAGAGACATAGAGACCACCATGATGATACATGAGCGCGAGGGATGAAAGGGGTTGGGGGGTTGGGCGGAAAATTGGGCAGCTCGACGAAGAGGCTTCGTTCGTACTAATTGACGTCATCGATATTGATATCCGTCGACGAGGAGATTACCCTGCCGTAAACAACCCTACGCGTCCCATCCCTTGGACGGAACATAGAGTATACCATATCCCACCCTCAATGCGACAGATCGCAGGCAACCCCTCCCTCCCACCCTTTACCTAAACAGTTGATTTTTCCTGGTGGATATCCGACAGTCGTGTTTTTGTAGGTAGTGGAAGAGTCTGGATAAGGGATGATATCGAAACTACCCCCTTATGCACTACGTAGCGACTACCCCCTTCTTTTAACGGGACATGGGGACTTTATGGAATTAAGAATTTTGCCGGGATCTTTTAACTCGGAAATATCCACCCCCTTGACGCACTCACTCTTTCGTTGTATTATACCTATATATAAATAACCCACCCTCGTGTCAGACTCTAATGGAACTCCCGGGGGTGTCGTTAATAGCGAAAAGTCGATCTCATCGAGGGGTGACTCTCCTCCCCGGGTAGATTTCACAGGTTTTAATAGTCGTGAATTTACGGCAGGGGATGTTTCCTGTGGTTACCATCGGTTACTCTCGAATTGATAAAGAAGATCATCCCAGCATCCAGCATCATCTTATCAGAGTCCGACTAATTCGGTTCACTCGAAAATACGTCTATTTATAATTCCAAGAAATATTCAAAATTTCGTATCCAATATATACAGACGTTCGAACAAGTGACGTTGATCACCCTATAAATATTACGTAATGTCCAAGAGCGACAGCAAGTGTTTCCACGAAGATATAAAAGCTCTGTACTATATATATATATATATATATCTACATACGTTATCCATATCACAGCCTCATGCACCTATCTCCCCATAAATGTATCCGGAGAAAAGAGCGAAAGAAATGATGCGCATCTTCTGGGGTAAGTGTTGTCCTATCATATTTTCAAGTGGTGGGATACAGTGAGGTTAACGGGAAGGGGATACCGAGGGTATGGTACAAGTAACGGTCTCCGAATTCGAAAAGGCAATCTCGTTTCCAGCATTGTAGATGGCGCCAGTGTAGCACGTCTACACCAAAACACAGTATACCCCATGTACGACGTATAAGGTATACGAAGAAGTGAATCGACGCTTCACGAAGAAAATCCGAGGTAATTGAATACCGACGCCTCTCTCTCTCTCTTTCTCTCTTTCTGTCTCTCTCTCTCTCTCTTTCTCCTATCTTTCTTCGATTCTCAGCCGAAGCCATCCCGATGCCAGACCGTCCTTCCTTCTCCTTTCACGTATATATACATATATACACACCTCTATCGCGAATCCCTTCTTCGGCGTCTTTATCCCGCCTTCCTGTCCTCGTGAGCGTTCCCTTCCTTATACCTAGTGGTCGACTCCTATGCTACACACCACCCCCCAGGGAGGCAGCAGCCTGGCAGCGCACAATCCTGAGGAACTTGCCACGGGTCTGGCCTAGAGTCGTGGTTCCCCACTCGTGGCGCTACCGGCGTCCCTACAGTGCGCCCTCCCACCCTCCCCACCGCCACCCCATCACTCACCACGCGGACTTGTAGCTTTCAATAAAAATGTAAATATGGCGGCGCTGAACGAGCCAATGACAGCGCTACATCGACGGTTCGCTCGCGCTTCCCTCTGGGTTTCGCGAGAGGGTGGACGCTTTGAGGAGGGGTGGGTGGGGGAGGGGGAGTTGTGGAGGATCGAGGAGAGGTATTCTATAGGTATCAGGGATGGTTATAGGGGATGAAAACCGAGACAGAGTCGAGGAGCAGCTCATTGGGAGGGTTGTGTCTTTTTTTTTCATTCATATTTTTTATAGTCTTTTTTTTACCGTCTCTGTCTTTCCTACGTTCCTTTTGGTAGACACTCTCGCCTACTCCGTCACTCTCTTATTCTCTCGCCGTTTTATGCTATCTCCGTCTCACTTTGGAACGCGTCCCGACGCGGGGACGACGCAGGTGTCGCAAAGCTCGTCACGTCTACGTTTCGTCGGTACGCGGTTACCCATTTTTTTTCTCCCACCCCCTTTCGTTTCGCCACCCTCTGGCTTAGCGGCGCGACTAAAACCCCTCTCAACGAGGCGTCGGGACGTCTCTCTCGTGCTGTGCTTGTTTTTTATCTCTTCGTCTCTCCACTCTACGTAGTGACTGCGTGCGGTGGTCGACGCCTCGTTAGGACCTTGATGGAGTAAAGCTGTTTTTCGGCAGTTTTAAAATCCCGCTAACGAGCGACGACAACGGACGGGAAGTATTGTCCGCGACGCGGATCAACCCTTTTCGTTATCACATCCCTTATCCACTGTCTTCATATTTTTTTTCTAGATATCAACCACTGCAAGAACGTCAAAGGGACTTACCTTGACCTGTGACTCGGACATCCCCAGGGCATAAGCAAGCTTAGCTCGTTCAGGACCAGCCAGATATTTGGTCTGCTCGAACGTCTTCTCCAGGGCGAATATCTGCTGTCCACTAAAGGTCGGCCTCGTATGCTTTTTCTTACCACCCTCGTGTTCGCCACCGCCACCCCCGGCAGCCCCCGTCATCGCTTGCTGACAGCCAAGCTGTTGCGACACTGAAAAGTCAAAATAAAAAGATCCTATAATGCCATTAACGTCTGTTCAAAAAAAAAATTCGAAAATTCTCTAACCGTATACAATTATGATTCAAGTCCAAGTACGAAAATTCCCTAGGACTCGTACAACGATCTCCCTGGTCATCCCTATACACAGGGGGTGGAAATACAGCGCAACCAAAGGGAATCAAGGGCGACTGAGCCAGCCAGTACCTAACAGGGGAAATAGCCTGGGACTTTAATTTAATAAAGCAATTTGTAACGGAATACGGAACGAGGCAATAATGGCAGACCGTCCTGGAGAGGGTTCTAACGAGCTGCTTACCACATTCCACCCTCCATTCCCAATACGCAAGGTTAGAGTAGGTAGTCAAGCCCACCACCTAGTCAGTCGCCTACGTAGGTAGGTAGATAGGTAGATAGATACATACGCCCATCACTGTGATATTCATCCATTCATCCCTTAAGCGCAGAGCACCATCCCTTAATACCGCCTATAGCAATAATAACCGCGTTCTTGATACGGTCAGCATCTTTTCTTTTTCTCTTGAAAAGCTTTATCACTTTTCTTTTCGTTTCCTAACCTATAAAGCCCACCTTACACAAAGAGGGGTGGTCGTTACCCACTCTTTCTCAGGGATGAAACGCTCTACAGAACTTTTCTCTCTCTCTCTCTCTTTCACCAGGGATATCAACGTATATAAATATAAAGGGAGTAAGGGTTGCTCCCGGGACGCTCGTTTCCACGTGCCCTTACTTCTGTCCGATCGACGTATCCTTGATATATATATATCTTTTATATGAAATATTATATACGCTCGGAGATATATACCTATAATATATCATATATCTAGATGCATATATACTATATGTACAGTCATCTGTAAGCGTACGAGTCCTGCCAGGGAGCAGTTAAAATATCGACGAAGTTATTCGCGTAGGTGAGGAAAACCAAGAGAACAGTCGGCTCCTATACTCGGTAGGGGTTGGTCGGCGGTGATGGCAGGAGAGGGGTGGTTTTGCGATATTGAATATGATATTCTAGATCCAATGCCGCAGCAAACAGACTACCACCGTTCCACCCTCTTATTCATCTCATATATATATATATGCACGTATATAGATATATCATCAGACCGTCCTTCCTTCCTTTTGCACCCTGCCACATGTGTTACCGCGAGGGCTGATCTATGCTTTTAAAAGGGGATGCCCGATCTTCTATGTCACATGTTACTTTATACGCGTGATTTTACGCCCTCTCATGGTTACCATAAATGTTATACGTCTACGATATTTCGTTCTCTCTTTTTCATCTTATGGGGTTTGCCAGGGACTTTATACAGACCCTTAGACACTTTTTTTGTTTTAAGGGTTGCTTCCGGGGTTTGTTTGTACTTGCGAATTTTAAGGTTATCGTCCTTGATACTTAGTGGCGGTTTTTGCGGTGTTGACGATTATTTAGGTTTTTTGATAATTTTTTTTTGGTTTTGATTTTTATATCGATTTAGGTTTTTAATTGATATATATACTCACGCGAATGCAATCGCGCCCGCCATGCCAGCGGATCGCTGACTAGTCCTTGGAGTCCTGGCCAATATACGGCAGGATGTCGGGGTTCTGTTCTTTGTTGAAATTGACCCATTCCTGGAATTAAATAAACAGGATTCTTAGGGAGTCTAAATAGTATGAGACTTTGTTGTAATTGAAAATTGTTATTGGATCAATGTTTAATATTTATTAGAACTTTATGGAAATTTATCAGTACTCGTATACCGTCCTTGCTCTACTCCAATGTAAAAGAAATTTCATCTGCCGTCGCTTAGGGTACTTATCTCAACTGGCGACTCATGCAATAATCAATTGCGGATTAATAAAGCCATACACACATGGTGTGCGTTAATTAGTTGCGATTAGGATTAATCTAATTTAACAGAACCAGAAACCAAATAGATACTTCATTACAGTGTTACTATACCCTTGGTACAACATACTACCAAATACTGAATACAACAACCAAATACTAGTATTTAGTATAAAAATGCAATTTGAAAAAAATTTTCTAATCAACGACCACGTCCTGATTACCCAATAGCAAAAGAAAAAAATTGTGCAAAATTAATCTTTTTGGTAAAAAAAACAGTTTACCGACATAACAAAAAGAATCAAGTATAACACAAAAATAATATAAAAATTACAAACCCGACGAGGCAGTGAAACCAGCATGCATCGCGTAACGCGGTGCAGTGAGCGGCTGAGGATGAGGTGCAGGAGGTAAACCATGCGACGCGGAAACCGGTGCCTGGGGATGAGTAGCAGCAGGTCTCGAAAGTATGGTATCGATGCCGTGCGGATTGCTGCCGACGGAAGTGATGGAGGTAGCAGGTGAGTGTTTGCCACTTCCTGTCGGCGAAGCTTGACCCTGCGGTTGATTGCCAATCTGTCCAGTGACACCAGAAAGCTGAAGACTCTGTTGCTGTTGCTGTTGCTGATGACTCCTCTCAGCCATGGAGTGAAGGGCAGCCAGAGGTTGACTGCCAAGCATGCCACCGCCGGCGGCGCTGAGATTCAAAAATTGCAGCACGTGTGGAGAGGCTGCCGCGTGGAAGTCATGAAGCCAGGGTGGTCTGGGTGGTGGTGGAGAATGACTTGAGGGTGGCGGTGGCGAACAGGAGCCCAAGGACGATCCCGCCGATGAACTTCTTTCGCCCTCAAGATGGCTACGTCTATGAGCGTCGCTCAATGACGACATCGTCGCACCGTCTACGACTTCCGGATGTTCTGATCGCGCGTTCTCTTGCGCTACCAAAGCGGCGGGCTCACCCTCGCAGTTCTTAGTCAGGGAGCACACCATCTCGCACCACGCATAATTCGAAATTGAACGAAAAATAGCCGGGGTTGTCCTTTTACAATTTTTGTTTTTTTCTTTCACCCCCTTATTAAATACAACCCTTATAACTGTATACCACTACAGCACGGCGTTATACGGTTCAGTATATTATTGGTCGAATAAATCACGATAATTGAATTACAGTATGGCGCCCCCTCTTTCAGATTATTATACTCCTATGTATGAGAGATGAAAAATCACTGTACACTGTCCCCTCTCGTACCTGGTCAATATATTGTATAATAATATATACCGTATTATATACACACTGTATACTCGTAAACACCTTCAATCTCTAGTAACATCCTTTTTAAGTCATCGTTATACAGACTCCCACTTCACTGTCACCAAAAAAAAATTCACTGATTCATATCTTCATCTCTACTCTTCACGTTCCTCTTAAACTTCCTGTCGATTTTTTTGTTTTTCAGATATTTTTCACCATCCCAATTTACGCTTGTATACGCAATCCTCTGACTCTCTCCAAGCCACACTGCTGGTCCAGGATAAACACTGTGGCACGCGAAGATGCCAGTACGATACGTCGGAAGACGATGAAGAAGAAGAAGTTCGTACTCGTCCCGGAGCACGTCCGTGAATGGAATGCCAGTCGAGTGTAGCCAGTGCAACCCACTCCTCAGGGTAGATCGAGTCCTTCTCCAGGTCCTGATAGGTGGGAGCACCCGTGGTATAACCAGTGGTGAAGTGGGGCTTTTAGGAGGAGAGCACACCAGCTCACGATATGGACCGTGGGACGGATGAACGCAGGAGGGCGGAACCATGGCTGGATTGGTTGTCAAGTGCCGCTCCACCGGAAGGCGAACGTGCTTCTGGGCGGGGCCTCTCAATCTCGCGTTAGCTTCTTGTTAAGCGTCTTTCATTGTGTGTTTAAACTCGTAATTTATGATCCCGACTGAATAAAACAAGAGCAGCCCTGGCTGGCCCTGGCTTCGCCTCTCTTGGCTTGGCTAGCGAACTGGACTTGGCTACCGTCTATATGGCTGCATATATATGTATATGTATATATAACGTGTCCTATAGAGACTTATACCAAGCACTGGAGGAAACCTATTCCAGGAGTCTGATTCTCACTTTACCTACGACCACGTACGTTACTTGGACACATTGTGGATACTTGCTTCTGTACGCTGATACTAGCTTCCTTTCGTCCACAATCTAGTATCTGTAACACAGTTTCTTTTTTAGTTTCACATAAGATATTCTATCGCGATATTATATCTTCAAATTGTATCATATTTTTTCTCTTTCATCATTTTACCTGATAATTTTTGAAAAGCGGGTATAATTAAAAAAAAATATTTTACATCAACAATAATTCGTACACCGTATCGCACTGTGCATCCAGGTCATATGTATACCCAAAAGGTCAGGCGATGACCCATGGATATTTTTATACTGTAAAATTGAATTGTCCATTGGCAACTGAACTTACTGACTGTCATCTGACACGTTTATAGTACAGTATAGTGCAGTATACATATTTTATATATATATATATATCCAACCCTGATGGTCCATTCGCATATACCAATGTAATTGAGACCTAATTTTACGGCACATCAACTTTTATTAACGACAGGGCAGGCAAGAAGGAGAGTTTTCGCGAGAGCGACAAAAAGGTCCCAGGTATAGTAAGCAACTATATATAACGAATCCGGCGCGTTATAACGCCCGGGTACAGGCGGCTCCATTATAATGACGTTCTATTATGACGACGATGACTATGACGATGATTATTGTGCAGCGAGACGAAACGTCCTGGCACAGTCAGACAGTGAATGACCGAGACTCACTGATGCGTGGATAATCATAATCGCGAACCCCGACGTGTCAATTTGTACGAGCAATACGAAACCGCCCTTAGTAACTTACCAAAAAGAACCCCCTATGCGTATAGATATATATATATTCCATCTAATATACAGAGGTCACAATTTTTTTTTCTTTTTTATAAACCAACCCGGTACCCTGGGACTAACTGGATCCTAATTATTTCGTTGGGAATTCAGTCAGGATATATCATTTCTCATTTTATTATACTTTATCATACATATATTCCAGTAAGCCATAACCGTGCACAGCGACCAAGTATAATTATACCGTCAAGTAATTCACGTGTACGACCGTGACTTTCGAGGACTTTTCCATCGCCATTATTGTCCTGTCGCTGGTACACGTCCTGACGTGAAATTTAACGCTAATACTGTCCAAATACGACAGACAGCAGCCTTTGACACGGATACTGAAAAGGACCAGCTGCATTCTTTTTCTTTGGAATATATATATATATCTGTCTATAGTTATACCACGCCATTATATACTGGACTAGAATCGTACAGTAGCGTAGCAACTTTCAAGTCAACCTATCTCTTTTCCAGCTATCGCTCATCCTGCACACAGGATACTCAGTCGAGCGTTATATTGGCCCATTCAGTAAATTCTCTCCTCGTGACTCTGGCACGGGCTAACCTACTACTATTTCCACCCTTCATTCCATCCCTCGTGCTTCCCTTTCTACCGGCGGTTATTACCAGCAGCACCGCCAACACCGGCCACCATAGTCACCATAGTCAAGGTAAATACCGTGAAAGACATTTTCGGAATTTTTTTTCGCAGTCCTAAGTAACTGGGATGATAGTTTTATTATTTGACGTTATAGATATCGTTAATGATCAGTGAATTAGAGGGGTAGATGATAGTGACTGTAATTGTTTTTTGTAGGATTCTTAAAAGGGTGTAAGGGATGGTTCGCAAGACTGTTTGGAAATTGTAATTTACGTGACCGCAATGTACCGACTGTACCTGGTGGGAAAGAAAGGAAGTAACAGGGTGATGGGGGGAAAAAAAATACAGGCCGATGCGTCAGTGTCATCGGGCAATGAGGAATTAATGACGTCGAGTCGCGGCTTAAATAATAACCAGTCGATGATGGATCGGTACTGTGCGTGCGCGGAAAACCGGCGACATTATTGCGGTTGATAGTTTCTAAGTTTAGGGACGTATTACCGATCACACGTGTCGGCAGATGCGCTTCTGTATACTTTTTTTTTATACGTGAGATACCGAGGTTATATATATATACTGTAAATGAAAATATAAATAGTTATGTATATAGGTGTATGTTGGGTTTTTATATATATATAAAAAATATATAATCACTCACAATGACCGAACAGGTAATTAACTAGGTACTTGTATATATCTTATAGAGAGCGTAGAATGAACCGCATGACTTTTCGTATAAAAAGATAAATTTTACTTTTTTTCTCTCATTTTGGCAAGGACTGACTTACCTCATTCAAAATGAACAGTCCAATGTATTCCGTTTCGAGAAGAATCAAAAGCTTTTGTGTATTCACTCAATGGGTATATGCGTGCCCTCGACTTCCGCCGTTTCACGCGCTGACAAAACGGATCCGAAAAATCCTGTATTCGGGTAACCTCGAAAAGAGGGCCTGTAGGAAAGGACCCGAAATTTGGACAAATTAGCCGAGTGACTGCCTACCAGAAGTGGGGAATCCATTTTTGAGAAAAGACGAGTGTAAGCAGCATTAGGTATCGGTACTAAGATTGACGTGTCTATAGTAAAAATGAAACGAGTCATTTAGTTCATAGAGTATCCGCTGCGTGGCGCCCTATTCTTTTTCCTACGGAAACGTTAACTGTGCTTTTTCAAGACTATCCCGTAGTCCATGGTCCCGATTGAGAATGCGTGAACGCGCGGGTGTGAGAGAGGTTGACGTCGGCGTGACGATTCGAATATTATTAAAAAAAACGGGGCACTAATTTAATAAGCGTCTCCCTCTCTTCACGGCTGGCTGTCACAGCGCAGATGTGGCCGCCGCTCGATCCGTCGAGGCTTAATACGACGAGCCCCTATATTTCACCTAGCATTATCATCCTTTTTTCCAAGCTCATTTTACGACCTGTCGACTGAGCATTAATAACGTCCCGTCCGCCTACAATAATATCGGGCATTTTTATTACGGGACACCTTTCCTCCTTCCTTACTTCCTTCCCTCGTTCCTTATCTCAGTGGCGTACTTCGCATCCTGGAAGATAATTCACGCCTGAGCGACGATCCTTCCGATAGGCCATTTTGACTTTGTTCGTTTATCAATGGCCGATTGTCAGGTACTGATTGTTATATTTGATTTTATTTAATATCATCGCGTTTAACCTCGCACACGGAATATTTATATGGAAATATATTATAGGTATATGTAATATCTATTTCAGGTTAGTTTTACCTTCTTCTTCGTTCTGTGCGACAAAGACATCGGGATCCTTTTCTCAATGACGCAAGGACATCCGGTGGGACGTTTTTCTACTGTTTGACTTTTACCTGGATATATTCTTACTGGATATTACTATGACTATGGGTGACTATATCTATTTGTACTTTTATGCCTCCTCGATGCCTAGCTACCCGCGTAGTGCCTTGTGACTTTCTCGCATTTATCGAACCAGTCAAAAGGAACCTGGCTCCTCCATGGCGAATAATATTTTCACCCTCTGTTTACAGTTCTCAGGATTTATAGTGCCAGCAGTGATCGTACTCCCGTGTTAGATCGCTGGTCCATGATCTTTGCTGAGAACCATTGAGAGAGAAAAAAAGTAAAAAAATCAATATATCGGGAAAATTCCTTAAAAAACAAAGAATTACGTTACGTGTATATTTTTATATAAATAAACTATAGGGAGGTGTTATATCCAATGTTATATACACTTCGAAGCATGTATAACGATCCGGGACGTTTTAAATACGTTGACGTTGCGGTAACCGCGTTACGCAATGCGTAAAAATGCCCGGCAATAAATTCCCATTATCCGTAAAACTTCGATAAATCAACGTCAACGTCGTCGCGGAACGCTGCAAACATTTGCGCCTGACGAGTCCTCGCGTAAATCCGCGATTCCGCCCCGAAAATCGACAACCTCCGATCGGCTTCATATAGAACGTAAATCCGTGCGTTTGCTTTATAAACCAAAGTCACCCTTTGACACGGCCATGATACTCGCCAGTATAATATTACGCAACCAGCTACTACTAGCTACTAGTAAAAATATACTCAGTGCACGCCAATTAGACGCTCCTGCAAAATTTTGTTATGCATATACATACAGGGTAGTAAAAAAAAAATTATTGATAATATTTCTCATGATTTAGACCTCAAGAAATAATCGGCCAGGGTTTGAGTCTTAGGGAGGAATACAAGGGTTGAAGTTTTTCACCACCACAGTCATGAAGGGCGACGCAATCGGATACTCAGCGTCGACGACCAAGAGTAGACGCTCGTAACAAGTAGACGTCGGCGTCGGCGTCCCACGCTAATTAATTGCATGATTAAACAGACAGAGTGAGCCCGCGCTCCTACGCCTTGTACAATATCTCATTGGATTACAATGCGGAATGGGGTAGATAATCTTTAGCCCTTGTGCGTGTGCCATCCCCATGGTAGTCCAGGGGCGTGGCCAGTACGAATATATTCGCGCATCTCGAAATTTGCATCGTGGGATAATCGTTTACATATATATATATTTTAAATGATATACATAAAATTTGTACTTTTACAGTAGAACAAATTTCGAATAACGTACCTAAAGTATCTTCGACTTAACTACTGTACTAGTATATGACCTATCTATGAACCTAACGCCATTTTGTATATAAGAAGAAATCGTATTCGATAGGCCGACTATAGAAGGGCTGCTGGACCCTTATTGGCTCATTTGTCCCACGGGGGATATATTTACATTTTTATTAAAAGCATTTACAAGTACACGAAGACGGCCGTCGCGACGCTCCCGTCTGACGCGACATTCAATTATCTTGGTAATCCCACAATTATAGTCAACGGATTTACTGCGTCCTCTATCCCTTCAACGTTATGTCCCCTTTCCAGTAGCTGCTTCACCAAGTCGTGTTATATATCCCAAGGAGAGAATTTTTTGGTCAGGATGTACGCGAGAAGAAAAAAGTTACTAGAACTTCAAGCCTGATATATATATATGTATATATGTAAAATTTTGTTTGATATCAGACCGGATACCGAGTACCGGAAGTAGTGAGGATTTTAGTGACAGTCACGTTATACATATTGGTTCCAGCAGTGATGCCAATGCTGATACTGGACTATGAAATAGCAGTGGACAGTTGGTACAGGAAATGGGGAAGTATCGGTGTTATTTCAGCCAATCCGAGTGGAAAATATTCTGCAGATTCGATTGGCTGAGGTTGGTATGAGGTTTATATCTGTGGGCAAACCTAGCGGTATAGATCGAATGATTGGTAGCCCTGGAGCAGTCACATGTTGGTTTATGTGTTTCCCACTAGCGTTTGTCCGACGCCGACGTTCTAGGGAATTTCACAAACTGAACGTTATACGCGTATAGATAGAATCGTATACGTGGTTCGCGTACTCCCTGCTATCTATTGATCTGTATTTTAATTATACAAGCAGGGGTACCATGATAAACCCATACCCGCACTCGTTACGCAACGTAGACAAACCGAATAAACTGAAACTCATAATCTTGCCACTGATAATAATCATATCAGAGATCGATCCGTATGCGCTTCTGAAATCAACCAGATTTCATATATACAGTTTCTTATAACGTTTGATTGCTAGGGACATTTGAAAAGTCTCTGTGTTAATAAAGGCGGGAATTTTGAATATTTCTTATACTCTAAGACCGTAAGAATCCACATAGAAAGTCCACCCCTACCGCAGTATCTGACTTTTTCTACCCTAAGGATTGCTGACTCCTTTTGGGAGATTCTCATCCCTTTTTTTTTCCATCCCTCTTCGTCCTCCCCTATTTTTGTTGGTTTCATGGGTGGCATCTCACAGCCCTCTCGACACCCTTTGCTTCCCTCGCTCGAAGGAAGCCGCCGATGTAATCCCGGATTCAGCACTCAATTTGGTGCGTTACACAGCGGTTTGTACGCCCCAGCTAGCTTTCCTCGACACGCCGGTCGTGGTGTTCTACCCTCTCCCCGGATGGCGCTCGTACTCTTCTCCTCTGTGTAACCCTTGCGAGTGAGCGAGACGGAGGCCCCACCCCCCTTCAATGGTAAAGACCGTAAGGGTAGGCGCAACCCCCGTAAGTACGGGACAGGCGTCCCCCGTCCGCATTTAAATTAGATTAGATAAGTTAGTCAATGCGGTATTCAAAGTAAAACCAGGGATTTCGTGTCGGGGCCCCGGGACTCGCCCCTTGCGGAGGGATGAAATTATTGGTGGTTAGGAGCCCCGATCATCCCTTTCGAGCATTTTACATTCCTGTTGAAACATATCCATGGATATTTCTCAAGGACCTCTCTCCATCACGATCATCCCTTAACTTTTTACACTTTACTCATTCACCCCCTACACCCTCTCTTCATACCTCCCCCACTCTGATTAAAATTACGCGTATATCTTTCACTCTGACAAATTGTCTACCTACTAGTCCGTGACGTCATTAAATCATAATATCCACTGTTATCATAACATTTTTAAAATAGATTTTTTATTTACCCCCCAGTCTATTCCCTCCGTCGTCCCCCTTCGTCTGGAAGCTTAAGCAAGAGTTTTCCTGGCCGCAAAAACAATGGACGAGCAGAAAGAAAATCGAGTTGGCGAATGGGCGAGTAGCGCCAGTGGCGCGGCGGTGCGGGAGCCGCCATAAACAAGTGCTTACCGCAATCTAATGCGTCTGTAATGGCTCGAGCTCCAGTATCTCCCCCAACGGTCCCACTGGCTGGCGCGATTTAATTACTATGTAAATGTCGCATTCCCCAACCTGTCCGCCCTCGAGAGCGTACTCTCTCTCTGCTACACGGTAGAGCCCCGGGTCCTCATCTACCCAGCATCCTGTCGCCCGATGTCCTTAATTACTTTATACGTTATTATAGCCCAGCAGCAACTTCAGCAACGAGTGTTCGTGCCTGTATACTCCATACTCTATATCGCCTAGAGGTAAAGACTGCATTAGACTCTATTTCAACCCTTCTGCACCCTTAATCGAAAGAGCTTTGTCTATGGAATATTATACAATATTTTTTATCGATACCACCCCTATATCTTACCTACCCCTAAAATTCGTCTTATGGGCATAATAATTTTAAGCGATGATTGGATCCTGTACTTATGGATTTATATATATATATACGTAGCATCCCCAAAGCTTTTTACGATGAGGGAGTTGCAGTTCGGTTTAATTAACCAGTGGCCATGGCTGCATACTACGGGGGTGGAGGGTGAACCCATAACGGGTCATATATTCGCAGTAAACAAGTCACTCGTCCCGGGTCCTGGGCTTCTACTGGACCATGGATACCACTGTCACGACAATGCCATTGTCATCGGGGCTAATTAGGGGGAAGTGTTCAATCTTGTCTGGCTTCCTTCCTTTATCGCCCTAGTCCTTACTTCTATATCCTGTACACCCCCGTCAAGCTTACCGTCCCTACTTGGATTAATACCCACTGATAAAATGCTAGATAACCACCTATACTATCTACTACCCTTAGACTTATTATAGGCGCTAATTCAAGGGAGAATGCTTGTAAATTATTCCTCGGGGATATTAACATGCTAATTAATAAATTTTTCGTGACACTTTAAAACTGGTTGGTAGCTACCCCCTGACGCTTTAGTAAAATCTTTCTAATACGTCTACAATTTTTTTTCCTGTACAGGGATATTCAAAACTGTTCCACCAGTAAATTTGGTTTTAACATACTAATTACACGGACAATTTAATTTCAATTTGTACTTAACAATAATCCTGAATTATCCTACATACAGTCCGCACGCAGTAACTATACGGTACGCCTGTCCATCTAAATTTTCGGATGTCCTGCAAACGTCCCGCGAACGTCTCACTGTCGTTTTTTATATTATTAATTTATATTATTTTTGGTACTCTCGATCTACAATTATTATGCGTATTGATTCTGTTTTTTTTTGTATATTAACAAGAAAAAATGGCAAATGGTACTCCGTATGATACCGTGAGATATAATATATTGATTGTAGTCAGAGAAGCGAAGGATAAGAGAATAGTGGAATGAAAAAGGATCCTATCCAAAGGAGGTCCTTGACCGATCGGATAGGGGAAAACAATTTAATCGAAGACCCTCAGGAAAATACAGATGGCCCGGGCTGTCCGCAGCGGTCCGATAATGTGGCATCGAAAGAGGCTCCCAACTCGCCACGGCCAGTTTGTCAGATCCTGATGTACCTAAGAGGGTCCCTGGCTCCTTTTCAGGACAATTTGTCTCGCGCACGCACAATGGACAAATATCGGACTAGCCGCCATTTCCGACCTAGCCAATAGTACGGTAAAAGGAAACGAAACGCCAGGTAAGTTTTCCCTTTACAGGTAGACAGGTATACAGGATATACGGGTAACACTTGAATATAAAGTTCAGGATAACACACTATATGTCACTTGAGAGGGTAAGATTCAAATTGTCAATGAAAAAAAACCCCAAAAAAAAGAAATTTTTTTCAAGCAAACGTTTATCAGGAACGAGATAATCGCAGACGTAATTTCTTCGGTTATCCATCTTGCTTCATCCGTCATTCCCACTACTGGCATAAGATGCAAAAAGATGGTGGATCTTGTTTTTCTACCCTCCGGGACTACAGTTTCCTAATGTTCATCCATCTGTCCCATCTTAGCGATATCGTCTGATTAGATTCTCCGCTATCGAAGAGCCGGACCAAATTTTTTTTCCAAGTCCTTCTACCGCGCAATCGCAAAAAAAGGTACGAATAAAATCTTTCGTTACAATAAAAACTCAATTTCACAATTGATAGGAAATTTACGTAATATTTATCATAGCGTTGAAATATCGGTACGGTACAGTGAAAAAGGAAAAACCGTGATAAAATTTCTATGATACACTGCACTCTTGCGTGTGTATTCAACTGGATCGTATACCTTACCAATACTTCTGCACGGTACTGTACTACAGGGGTGATACGATAAACGTGCATCAGCAGGTTGTATCGGCATGGAGGTTCGTTAATCGTTCTGTAAAAGTCGCCGGTTTTAATCCAGCAAATGAAAGTACAAATCACGTAGAGTGGTCGGTAGTGCGCATGCGCAAATTGAAATAGGAATAATAACGAGGCGAATGAGGGAGCCGAGCATTTATCTTGATGGCGTCATCGTGATGCTGCGATTAAAAGGCGCCGTGGCTATAGATCAAGGGCGGTTATTTAGCAAAATGTTAAACAATTACATTAATAAAGAGCAGTCGGACGTAGGCGATGCGGAACTGAGAAGCGAGCATCCAGCGAGTGTTGTTGGTCGGTTGGTATACGTGGGTGGGTTTGTATATACAAGGTATATATATAGTGAGAATACAGTAGTAACAGGAACAACCCCTACAGGAGAGTCACTACGGGTTCGTGTGAGGGTTGCGCCACGAGGGTGTTGTGAGTTATGAGTGCTCTGTGATATCAATGCATCAATTTGGCTAAACGAAGGATTAATTTAATAACAAGTCAGCAGGGGGATCGCGAGATGATCTATAGACAAGGGGGAGAAACATTGTACATATACTGTTCAGAGTGAGAGAGAAGGAGAGAGGGTAGAGAAGGGGATGAAAAGTGTACGGGGTTCTTTGAAAATTTTTGAGAAATTAAGTACTAGAAAAATTAAGGGTGGAAAGTAGTTCTTTGAGTTAGTTCGCGGTGGATGATGAGAAAAGAATTTTTTTGTAGGTCTCTAAATTATAAGGGTCGTACTGTTTTTGTATTTGTGTAAGGGATGCTTTCTTTTTCTGATTGTAAACAATAGGAGAAATAGGTGAAGGAGGTATTGGACGAGGTTTTGGCGGTGTTCAGATTTGACGTAAGTATGATTGAGTCGGCGGTGACGCGTAAGGGTAGTAAGGTACTACGGGGGATGCTCTGTGTAAGGTTAACTAGAATTAAGGGTGGCTCTCGTTTCGGGAACGTTTCTCTATTTCGTGACTGGTCTCTCGCCCTCTGAGCAAATGTAACTTTGCCTTTCCGACGCATCATCTGCACGCCCTGGACCGATAGGGGTGTCTCTATGTAACAGCTAGGGGTAGCTGTGCTAGGCTAGCTCGGCTAGACTAGTTGTAGGGAGACAACAGGGTGGATATCAGTTTCATCGTGGCGTAATGTTACTAAGCGACAACTGCTCTCGCACCCTCTATCTGTCATGCCAATTTAACCATCCTGATTCCCACCCCCCTATACTGAGCCACTACCCTTACCGATTTCACGTACGTATTTAGGGTTCGACACGGGTGACAGTATTTGATATGGTTTTCCTATTTTACGGGATTTTGCTTCAGTGCTTCGGGTTCATGGATATGTGTTTATATATATATATATCTCGTTTTTTTTCTCTTTTATCTCTGGCACAGGAATGAGGACACCAAGGGAGAAGGAAGGAGAAAGAATAAAAGAAAATAAAGGTGAACTGGGTGTTATTCACGGAGAGAATCTTATTAAATCCAACGAGTTCTATAATGTATCACTGCGCCCTGTCAAAATAATTTACGCGCCTTGTTTTATGGCAGTATCGTAATCCGTGACAATGGAATTTCTTTCACTATTTCGTAAAGCCCGCTCTTAGGATTCCCTATACATCCCATTAGCGTTAACTGTACGAATCCATATATAACAACCACATAACCGATGCACGATATCATTGAACCGAATCTAAATAAATAAAGTACGATAAATAAAAAGCGTAAATTAAAGAAAAAAAAAGAACAAAAATAAAAAGTCATTAATCAAACGTTACAAAGCCCTACCAGGGACCACCATTTTGATTCCTCAAAATGCGTCCTCGTTGATAACACTAAAATATTAAGAAAAAGAAAAACGTTTCTAAATGCTTTCCTAAAATTTTTATCGCAATCGAATCCTTATCACTGTATAGAAAAATAGCGAATCCAGTCTTTAGTTAAATGTTAATCGATCGAAGATCGTGAGAAAAATATTTCCAGTTCGATGCCAATGAGAGTGTCCTGTAGACGTAAAAGGATCTTCCAATGTATAAAAGGGGTCTGTGGCGACGTAGGTGGAGTAAAAGCTCGAGGCACATTATATCCGTATATAACGGGTAGTTTATAGCGTGCCCGTAGCACACAGTGCAGTCACGAATAGATGCCGGGTTTTATCCCCTTCAGTATAAACATGACGGGTTTTACTGTTTGACGTTTTGTTATCTAATTGGTCGTTACTCGTGCGCCGCGAGACCCATTCCATTCCATTCCGTTCCGTTCCGTGCCGTTCCGTTCGCATAGCACCGTGCCCCATTCAATTCGTGCCCATAACGCTGCTGCCCAGGCGTCATAATTCACCCCTGGCCAGTCACTGCATTTACTGCACCCTGCCCCTATTTCAGGAATCTTCAGTAAGGCGTCCCGACGTCCTTACGCTAATTTTATACCGCTGTCCGGACAATTAACAACGCACCACTAAAGTGTTAATCATATTGTTAGAAGCGTGGAATGTGTGAAAAAAATTAATTTCAAAATTTTACGTCAGTATTGATATTATTAATTTAATTAATTACCCGTTTCGCGCTTTTATTCGAATTCTTCATCGTAGGGGGTAGTCGGTACAATTCCCATACTGGTAGGTAACAGTAATAGCGATGATAAAGGGACTAATGAAGATAGCGGAAGTAGATAACCAAAGCGATATAGAGGCACTGATAAGGATTATGATGATTGCGATGGTAATGATGACGGGAATGATAGACAGAGGAGAAAAGTGATATGCTTTGTATATCCCACGATATCGATATCCTCCCTATAGAGTCAATTTGAAACGTTCAGTTTGAGAAACAAGTATGAAAAAAACAGTGCAAGGCATCCATATTGGATTGGCAGACTTAATATGGCCGCACGTGGCGAGTAATAAACCGTGGAAAAAGCCATTCCTGACGATTCCATCAAACTCTCTCTCGCCGTCTCTCTCACTCTCTCTAGCTCTCTCCCACTCGGCCTTTCACCATCTCCACGATACACTTTGACCTCCTCCACTCTTTTTGCTGGCGTTCCTCAAATTAAACGGACGCCAGGAACCGGGCTATTATTTGCTACGGTAGGTAAGAGACGCCAGCAGAAAAATGGCGGAGGGTACGAGAAGAAGCGCAGTGGATGCAGCTAGGGAACGTGGAAAAAGAAGAAAATAAGAAAGGGTAAGAAGATAGACCAGCAGCGTGTAACTAAGCAAGAGGACAGTGGAACGGCGAAGGCATCTAGTGAAGCAACCAGCCAGTCAGGCAGGCAAGCAGGCAGGCAGCAATATCATAAAGTAAGTTTGTGGCGTGGATGGCCGCCTCGCGCTCCTAATGGACAATAACTGCGATATACTGCCTCATCCTGGCTCTGAAAGAGGAAGCGGCGACTCCCTCTGTTTCTATCGTAGGCGACTCTAAACGGAAAGTGCCATCGTGCCAGTTTATCTGGCTAAGTATCAAGTGCTACTTTGGCACCAGTTATTGCGACTGTTTTCATGGCCTTACACGCCGCACTGTCACGCCGATGCCTGACGCATATTGGTACTACGATTATGTACAGTGACGAATCTGAGATTCCTTTACGCCGGGCGAAACGTCTTCGGCGTCGTTCGGTTAACATCGGCTACGATCGTGGCTCGTTTGACATCACGTGACAAGACCATACGTCGCGTTAATCACGTGACTCGTGAG
Organism: Pachycephus smyrnensis; assembly: GCA_030142225.1. NCBI lineage: Eukaryota > Metazoa > Arthropoda > Insecta > Hymenoptera > Cephidae > Pachycephus > Pachycephus smyrnensis. The sequence continues at coordinate 284,927 of JARQST010000389.1, forward strand.
GATAAAACTGGACAAAGTTATCGCGTATGTATTATATTATACTGGGTTATAGTAGAGACCGTGGTAAACACGATAATATCCCGGATTCATAGGTTATGTAACTTTTGGTACAGATTGTAAACTATTATGACGTTATCCAAAGCCTGTAACGACACTTGGGTTATTTATATTCTGGATGATTTATATAGGTCAGAAATGGATGAATCTCGGCAGCAATCGAGGTATGTATTGTCTTTTTTTTTGGTTCTAAAGGATTCTTCGCGAGAATGATACGAGTGGGGATATGGCGTCGTCGTACTCGTGGAATATCGGTGGCTCTGGATACCAACAAATAAATCAGGACTGGTGCCACCCTGCGTTCAGATATCTCAAAGCTTTCTCGGCCCTTCCACCCTATCCGGATGGGGATCGATTGACCTCGTGGTTCCCCGTGTCTTCCGTTCTCTGCGAATTTTCTCTACAGTGAAAAGAAAGCCTGGGGTTATGGGTGTCTGGATTGGGATCAGAATCTGGATGGGGATTGGGATCAGGTGGGTCGGCTCTGCTCGGCTATGATCGGTCACACTCGGGATTCGGAGGATGGGATGGGACTGATAGAGAGATGGTAAAAGAGAGGGCCGGAGAGACGGGATATACAAAGGACAGGAAGAACGCACGTAACTCGATGTAATATTTTACGTAGCATCGGGACACATCGACGTTTGATATTTTTATGCGGTGGCGCCACTGTCGCGAGATTTACGAGGCAGATACGCGATCACAAAATGGCCGACACTAAATCAAATATGGTGCATCGGAAAACATTCGACATTATTATTGGGACTTTTATTGGTTCGATGCCGATAAAACGGACGTATGACGTAATTTTACGCGAGAGGACGCTTCGACTTTTTCGTTTCTAAATACGTATGGTATATAGGTATATACGCACGTTTCGACAATATTGTACACGTGTTTACGTATTCAATATGGCTACCTGCGTGCTGCTGGGTTACCTGTATTTTCTTTCTTTTTTTTTTCATTTTATGATCGGTCAATTTTATCGCGATACTACAGTCATTGTCTACAACGGACCCTTCCCAGTATAAAAGTATCCTACGGAGACAGCAAGAGAAAGCCGTTCTGGTGTTGTCCCTTTGAGAATTTTCGAATTCCCATTCGAACGGGCAATTACTGTGGTTTTATGGTTTTCTACGAAGAAAGAAGTAGTACGGAGTAACCTTTGGATTTTTTTTTCTTCTATATGATTTCTCAAAGGCACTGATTCGTCCCCTCCTCTCTCACTGTGTAGACGCACCAGTTTAAAAATCCCAGAAAACAAGTAACCTCGCCATGGATTTTAATACCGACGAAAAATTCGCCATAACGTAAGTGTCTAACCTGTTTGCGAGAATTCTCAAACAGTTTACGTAACCGTCGTAAGAGGGTTGGTATTAAATTATGATTCTCCAGGGTGCAATTCGCAC